>JAUMHR010000075.1:7920090-7930758 GCA_032361145.1 Enteromius fasciolatus | reverse complement strand
TGTTCAGTGCTTTGCTACAATCTGTATTGTTAAAAGCGCTATATAAATAAAAGTGACTTGACTTGACTTGACTTAAAGCATTATAAATCAAGACACGGCCGAGAGAGCATGAGTCCTGAATTTTAACACGAGCATGCTGATCTATTAGATGGCTTTAAGATGCACATGAACTGTGTACTTGGACAACTGCCAGTTTCTTGATCGCCAGCTCGGTTCGTCTTGAGATTGAAGACATATACATTAATCTGACAAATTGTCTTATAACTGACCAGCACCTAAGGAGCGATATATTTTCACACCTATGCATCATAAATTTCATGTTAGCATCATTAATAAATTTGCTGGTACAGAGACTGCTGTCAATGTAATTTTTTTACTCTGTCAGTTTTCATCTAATGCATGAAAATAAATTAAATAGATTCCTGTAATATTCTTTTCTGCTTAAAAAAAAATTATAAATATATATGTCTTTGCTGCGATACCTTACTAGAACTCTTGCATTTTTATTTTCAGAAAACTGGATCACTGATGAAAGTAGAAATCATTTGATTCAGGCAGTAAACTCTACAAACTCACAAGTTCACTCCACATTGGCTTGCCTTTTATCTTCCAAAGGAAGAATCATAAAAGTGCAGATTAAAAATACGTTCTATAAAAACAAAATACACAAAAAACCCCACAAAAAACTCTTTAGACATCAGCACTGAATTGGACTGACAATGACACTGTGTTCCTTCACAGCAAAAATCTCATTAATTGGGCAGAATTTAATTATATGCATCGCTTAGTCACTGTTATCTCCATTGCAGATGTTAACCTGAGATTCACTGCATGTTCTTCTCGGAGGACAAGCATTGCTAATTAAATAATTTTTGAACGCAGCCTTTGCCCTTTGCATTTGCTGTGATGCATTTTATATTCAATTACCCAGAGTTGTGTCCTGAAAAGTCACAGCAATGTTTCCTTATGACCGAATTCGAATTTAAACTTGAAAACAAATAATAGGTTTTATGTTAAATCCTGTCAGTATGGCCTATTCAGGTCATTCTAATAATCAAGTCAGATTATTATTATTATTTTTATTTCCCAGTGCCTCTCATAATTTAAATGGTCCATTTCAATGGATGGCAAAGTACCAAGCTAATGTTAAATGATTCAGTGCTTTCAAACATAAAACATGGGGCTGGCATTAATAAAATAAAGCATTGTCTAAATAGCAAAGATGGACTGCATTAAAACTGCAGGAGCACATGGTGGGTTATAGAGCGGAGAAAATCAAGCTGGATGTGGTACAAAGATAGATGCTTGTTGGTGGTTGATCTGCTAGCTGCAGTTAGACTCCTGATCAGCAGGGGGAGCTCGAATGACAGTAAAATGTGTGTATGAGAGAGCCCCATGATGCTGCACAGCAGTGCCATTAAAATAGAGATGTAGTAGCCCTCGCAATACATTAAATGCTCTGCTTTCACCTCTTTCTCTTTTAGTCTGGACAGATGAGTAAGATTTTGTTGTTGCAGTTTTACCATCACCCATCTAGCCTTAATTGAGCGCAACCCTTAATGAGGAGAGGAGAGGAGAGACTGCTTTCTTAAATGAGTCCATGCTTGTGTTTGTAAAGGAACACTCCTTTAAGACTTCCTGTGAAGCTGCGCTTCTTGGTTTAAAGGTGTGAATCTGTAATTGCTCTGAAACTTTGTAAGAATTGCTAAGCTGTTTCATCATGCCGACAGGTATTTGGAGAGCTGAAGGCTCTGTAGGTATAATTAACATGATTTAGGAGAGAAGAACATTTTAAAAACACATTGGGGGAAGCACCCAGAGGACAGTGTTATTGCTCAGTGGTTGCTCCTTCATAGCTAAAGTGATTTAATGGAGTACGTATTTCTGTTTCATGTAGTGTAATTGTCTCTCTCTTTTTCTCCAGCTTGAGATCAAATTGAATTTGATGTTGCTGTTAGTCTGTTATTAATTGGCTCTCTGGAATACTAGATTCAGACTGGTCAATAGTGCTATTCAGTGGTGAGATTTCTAATATTCGCCACTGTCCATTGCAGCTCTTAGATTGTGAAGGTAAATTGGTGTTGTGAGCAATCGATGGGTCCACAAATGTGTCTGAAAATCCTCCATTATTCCTCTAATATAGTCCACTGACTATGTGAATAAAAGACTGAACGCACTCTCTTGGACTGAACTTAATTTTTTTGGTACACGACTTATAGGTCCTCTCCTAAATGGCACACTTTATGTGAACTCAACAAAATTACAATGGCTGGTGCATGTATGGAAAGTTATCATTATAGATTTTAGAAGGGTGCTCAAGAGTTCCCCCTTCAATCCGCACTTCTGCTCTGCTCGTTCTGAGGCTCATTCTGCAGGAGAATTCACCAGACAGCCAAAGGAGAATTACATCATGAAGGATGTCTGCTAGCGTTCAGGGTGTGTTTAGTATTTGGAACAGAACCACAGTAAATAAGTTAAGAGCACTGTGGTGAGGATGTATTGTAGGCTGGTAAGTTAGTATAGCTTTGGTTTCCAGAAAGACTTTAACATCAACATCACTAAACGTGTGTGATTATAAACACAATGAGGCTGTGTGAAAGTAAGTAGATTTACATGTTCAGGGATGGCTGATGTCCCTAATAATCAGTTTACTCTCAGTGCTATATGTTCCCTTGGTTTTTGGAGTGTTTGGAGTTTTATGTTATTATTGTGCTTTCCTGTTTCCTGTGTCTAGTTTCGTAGTTCCTTTGTTGATTGGTTTTTGACTCTAGTAAAGCATAAAAATACCATAATATGTTCGCAGGCATTAAAAATGCTACGTTGCAAACTTGTTTATTTGAAAAACAATGCTACAGTCAGGTACCCTCTTTGAATTTGTGCGTTCCGGGTCAGAACCAATAACCAATATTTTGAATTTGGACTGCAATGCCTGCTTCAACTACAATCCTGCATACAGCACCTTTAATTATCTCCCCATGTGTTGCGTGTTGCCCTGTCAAAGAATTAGTTCATCCAAAAATGAATATTCTGTCATTAAGTATTCACCCTCATGTCGTTTCCAACTTGTAAGATCTTCGTCCATCTTCTGAACACAAATATAAAAAGATATTTTTGATGATATTCAGAGAGCCATCTGACCCTCCAAGACAGCAACACATAATGGTAAATGTGGTAAAAACACCAGGAAAAAAGTCAGTTTTGCGACAATAGTAGAATACTTAGCATAATTTATGTATTTTGTCGTGATTTACATCTTGCGCCATTTTAGAGTGTATTACAATGAATACGTACACCTTCCACTAGGCGTAAACAACTGCAGATTACGTTCATGTGCATGCTTTTCCCCGGATGTAAACTAGGTGGATTACGTCAAATACGCTAAAGCTTGCATACGCGTTGTGTTGTGATGCTCTCTAAAATGGCGGAAGACATAAGTCATGGGAGAAGAATGGTAGAGTATACGATGGTATTTTTGTTTTCTTTGTGCAAAAAAAGTATTCTCGTGTGGCAAAACTGAAGTTAATCCTCTGATGTCACATGAACTGTTTTACTAGTGTTTTTCCTATGTTTCTGGACCTGGATAATTATAGTTGTATTGCTGTCTATGGAGGGTAAGATGGTTCTCTGATATCATCAAAAATATCTTAATTTGTGCTCCGAAGATGAACAAAGGTCTTACTGGCTTGGAACGACATGAGGGTGAATAGTTATTGACAGAATTTTTATTTTTGGGTGAATTAACCCTTTAATCCAGTATATATATATATATATATATATATATATATATAATAGTCTTGTATTTCCTTTGCTACTGTCGTTCCTGCCCTGTGTGTTCCCTGGTCCTTTGTTTTGTTCGTTAAATACTCCTGCATTTACATCCCCTGTCTTCCTTTGCTTCACCTTTTACATCCACTTGTTAGACACTTTTACTTTTTAAAAACCCCAAGGGTTTTTAACAGATGTATATTATGTTGTATAAAAAGTGAGAATATCTAGAGTTAGTGTTAACCACAGACTTTATTTCAAGCATTTAAACAAAAACCCTAGACCTGTAAGACCCATGAAACTGGAAGTGCTAAAATGCTGACTGCTTTCTGGGGTTTGACCTACAAAAATGCATCATGCCTGCAGCACTCTATTCCCTAGCGGCTAGCCATCAAGTGTGCATCGGTTGTACTTTTTGAAATGCATTATGAGATTGTAATGCTCAGTAATGTCCACTATGGCTTTGGACGCCACTACAAATGGCTGTTCAAAGAGGGCAAATGGAGGAATTTTAATTTTCTCTTGTTTCAAAATGTATGGCGCCATCTAGCTCAGTTATTGATGTTAGTTTAGATATCTTTAATATTAATATTTCTGCAATTTTATTACAATGTTTGTGTGCTAAACTGATTGTTTTGTATGTTGTATGATTTCATGCAATCTTAAAAATAAAGGTTCCTTATTGTCATTAATGGTTTTATTATTTTTTTTTAATTGTCCTTATCGATATGTATATATTTGATTTTTTTTTTCGGACAACATACTGGAGCGCCACTGTTTTTTAGCAAGTTTTTGGCAGCTCAAACTGTATCAATAAGTGCCTGAGTCAGTGTTTGGAAACTCCTGTCTGCCTTATGTTCACAAAGAGTGTGTCTTTGCCCTACATTTAATCTCACTGGCAGGCAATATACCAGCGAGCAGTTTCTGAGAGAGACTAGCTCTTTGAACATGACAGTGGAAAATCCCAGCAGATTCAACTTACTGCATGCTCTTCATCATGCCTGAGTCTGACAGCTCCATCATGTAGGCAAATAAAATGACACAAACAGCGCCATCATAAATCACACCAACAGGAACATGCATGATGCCAATCTAATGACCACTATTTACATGACAGTCTACACTAAAAAGGCTGCACTATGAGCTCCATATTGCAGGCGTTTTAGTGTGAAGTGTCATGTAAACAGTCAGGGTGCATCTAATGATGCATTGCAAATGCAAAACTGTGAGTGGTAAAATTGATTGCATGCTCCATGGGACAGTATGGTGATAATAAGGATGAGATGGGGGAAGGTGCTCCTCCCTTAAGAGCAATGTGCATTTACTTTTAAATTGTAACATTAAGAATTGTTATTGTTTAAATTGTAACATATTGACAAGCACAGATTTTTTTAAGTGTATGTGTGATGATGCATCAGCCAATGTGTTTAAATAAATAAATACATTTGCTAAATTAGTTGCTATTTATTCACTATAGGAAAAGATGGCCCCACAACTAGGGTAAAATGCCCCCTCAGATCAATTTTTAAGAAAAGTATAAATTATAATTTATATGTAAAATACTAAATGAACTCTTCTGTTTAAAAGTGTGTTTGACAGATAGTAGAATAATTAATAACCAATGACTGACAATACCGAATCATATTAAAAGAGGTTTGTGTGAAAGGTAAATTTATTCAGTAATTAAGACTTATATTTCAATGTTTAATTGCCCATATTTTAATAGACACTATGAATTCAGATCAGATAATTTCACTCAACTAGCCTATATGGGTGGTAATGAAAAAAAAAAGTCTGACATGTTCATCTAATTCATGGGATTACTAAATAATAACCACATGAATTACAGTATTAAATTAAAAAAGTAATAACAACAATAACATGCAACGTGGGGCCTTCTGTACTAATTATGAGGGGAAAACCTTACCATAAGTTTTAACCAGTGTTGAGGAAAGTTACTTTTAAAAGTAATGCATTACAATATTGTGTTACTCCCTAAAAAAAGAAACTAATTACGTTACTTAGTTACTTTTTATGGAAAGTAATGCGTTACATTACTTTTGTGTTACTTTTTAAACATGGGGATAGCATCAGTGTTACTTTTTAATAAAAGAAGTTCTATTTATAGCAAATGTAAATTACATCTGTAAAATATAATACAGAAGAAAGTTCAATACTCTTCAGCAATAAAAGAAAAACAAAACAATGAAGCTGTCACGCTCAGGAAATTTAGATTCAGTTTGGTGAGTTTATTGTTGCACAAACAGAAACAGATCCTCAGCGGTTCAATAATGTGCAAGGTGAACAAATTCAACATAAACAGGCAGTGGTAATTATTAGTGATAAGTTTAAAACAGTCACAGAGCAGAGAGGCAGGATTCAAACAGGTAAGTATAGGGTTGGTATAGTCTTTATAGGATGATAGCCCAAAGTCCATATAGTCACGTTGCCTCAAACCACCACAAGATCCATGCTGGAGCAGAACGATCCTTCAGAGAGGGTAGGTAGAGAGGGTAGGTAGAGAGGGGTAGAACAGGTGTCTAACCTCGAGCTCAGCCATCGAGTCTCTGGCTGAGCGATCTCTTGTAGTATGTGGTTGATTACGAACAGGTGCTAATAGTCAGGTGATTGTGATCTTGTGACAGGTGGCTGTGTGTCCTCCATGAGTGCTGATCAATGCACTCATGACAATGGTTAATAAAATGAGATAAGATACATTTGTGTAGTTTAATTATTGCAGGTTTCCGTCATATTCTGAGTTTATTTTAATTCATTTTGATGAAAACTAAATCTGTTTTTTGAGAGTGCAGATGAATTGATGCACATTCACATTTAGTCTAGAACTACACTGTATTCACACACAGTGCACAATGCTCTGTATTTCTGATTTCTCCCAATGTGGGGTCAGGAGACTTAAGTCAATAAATAGTAACTCTAAAATTAAAAAGTAATGCGTTACTTTACTAGTTACTTAGAGTAATATTATTACGTAACTCGCGTTCCTTGTTCACTGGTTTTAACCATGAAAAAACATAATAAAGAAAGACAAACAATAAATAAATAAAATATTTATTCCACAAATATAATGCTATGCTGTCCACAAATTCCTTATTAACATATACACAAAAACACTGATATTCAACATACATTGTCATAGATCAAAAGTTGGATCATTTAACCTTAATTTCTTTCAGTCTGACTAAATGTCGGTTTTCAGATGGAATGACAAGAATAAGTAGCATAGTAATTTATTAAAAGTGATAAGATTTTATGTTACGCTCAAGAGAAAAAAAAATGTATGTATAGTTTTTATAGCACACATGCTCGCTGCATTGTCTGTTTCTGCTTTAAGAATACAATTTCAAGTGATATTATAATTCATGTGCCCAAACCTGTGAAGGGAAACCATTGTTAAGGCAAATCACAGCCTTGGCTGCAGTGAAAAAAAAGAAAAGCTGGAGATTGCCATGCTTTTATAAGCGTAAGCCAATCTACACTTCAGCTGTGAAATCCGCTCTAAGGTCAGATGTCTTGGAATTATCTGAGGGCAAGAAGTGTAACAGGGCTGTCTCAGGCCTCGCCCGTGGACCCGTCATGGTCCAGCCATCTGTACTCACCCTCAAGCCGCTATCAGCACTGCCCGCTGGCCTCTGAAGGCTTTTCCTTCTTTAGTTAACAGGGGATATCAGGGGTGGGGATGAATACGGCTGGTGACAACTATGTCAGAGCAGTAGAATATGAAACCCCACAGAGAAATGATTAATATTCATGTGAAAGCATATGGCTGTCCTTGAAAGTAGCACAAAAGTTCAAAGTTCTGCCACCCTTCAACACAGAGTTTGCTCAAGCATGATATGCAGTGAAACAAACGCACCGGTCCTCTGTGGTTGCGTATCATTATATCACGATTCATATTGAAATTCACAGAGGGTCAGCTTTGAGAAGCCTTTTAGGATCTTTCAGCAACTGCGCCCGTTTAGCATAAACAAACTGATTGTACATTCACATCCAATCTGCATTTGCATTTCAGAACTGACAGTATCTAAAATTCGCATATGGGAGATCTTGACGAAAAAAAATGTCTTGATGTTGTAATCTTGTACCAAACATCTTTAAAAATCACAATATGCTTCATTTGCAGAGTGCACACTTCAAAACAGATTTATTTTTAATTAGTTAAACCGCACTGACCCTCTTTTAATTAGAAAATAGTAACTTGATATATGTGCGTAGCTGTTTTAGGTTGTTAGTGTTCTTCGAAATTAACAGGGAGAAAAGTATAAAGCAATTGTAGAAACAAAAGCCATCTCAATTGTAATATAACACTTTGCAGATTTCTTTTGGGCCATTGTTGAGCTGCCAGCCTATCAGCATCCAAACCAATTTCACACAGAACATTTACAATAGTCACACATATTTTCGACGTCGTTCTGCTGAGAACTATGCCTAGAGAAAGAAAAGATGAGGAGAGAAAAAATAAATAAATAAAACTCTGACAAGCTCCTCTAACTCTCGGTAGGAGATCTGGGGTTTATTTTTCCAGTCACATTTAATGGCTCAAATCCAGCAGGCCTGTTATCTACTGTATTCAAGTCTATTCGTGAATAAGGAATAATGCCATGTGAAATTTGCATCCTTCTCAACCTGAGTTGACATCTCTGGACAGGAAGATTGCAGAAGTGTTAGAATTAGAGTTAGAATTACTTCATCTTTACTTTTAGAGTGAACAGATATAATTCACTTCACTATTTCAAAACCTTTTCCCCCAGTTTCACAGACAAGGCTTAAGCTAGTCCCAGACTAAATTGCATGTTTGAGCTGTCTCAAATGAAAACATCTTGCTCTGACATATCTTAAAACATGTCAGTGTCATTGTTCTCTGTTAAGATGCACACCTGTAATATTTTCTTACAAGGCATTTTTGTAAAATTTGCTTAAATATCTTAATTTAACTTGGCTTAAGCTAAGCCTCATTTGTGAAACCGGGCCTTTAAGTAAACTTCATGTGAATTGGGGACAAAAAATCCTACAGGCTTATACTATTAGAGAAGCTCCAGCCACATACAGACTAGCAGGCATTTTTGACATGAATCTGCAAGCCAAAAACAACACCCTTGCAACTGCATGTTACAACAACTCAGAACACCTTTGGTTCGTGAAGGTGAGTTCTATATTGGCAGGCCGCATGTTTTCTTCAGAAAATGTAAAAATACAGTGGATATAGTCTGAGAGGCTGCAGTTTTGCCCTCCCTGTAAGTGAGGCTTTTGGCTTTAATTAATCTAAGCAAGATGACAGAAAAGGATGTGCTTAATCATATTTTTGCATTAGTCTATATATCATGAAATACATACGTTGCCATTTGACCTTAAGGTGAATAAATATATTTAAAAATAAGAAAAAACTAAATTTGTGTAAATATGTATAAATAAAATAATCTATAAAAATTAATCTTGACGTTACATGAGGCAAAATGTCTTTTTGAATGCTGTTCTTACTCCTGGGCAAAGGGAAAGACTTTTTTGAAGTGTGGGTGTAAATTTACGTTATTTTAGTTTTTTGTAACACTTTATATTAAGGGCCAATTCTCACTATTAATTAGCTGCTTATTGACATGCATATTACTAGTATATTTGTCACGGATGTGCGCTGGTGATGTCGCGGCCGTGCTTCTCAGCGGATCCAGAGAGACTCAGAGACAGAAGTTCCAGTGAGAGAATGTTTAATAAGGCAAACAAAGAGACACGAAGGTGAAGGGCTGACATTTTTAGTGACATTTGTACAACATGTATATATCTGTAAACAACTCAAAAAAAAGTGTTTTAGGGTTTTGTGACCCTTTAAACCAATAGCGTCTCTGCAACAAAGCGATGTCATGCCGCACATGTTGCTGTTCCTGTGTGGAGTCAAGACGGCTAATTCTGGGCCACTGCATAACTAAAGATGTGTTAAAAAAATTATGAAAACATATATACATATATATTTGAGTCCTGATTGTGAGGTAATGTCTGATCATGTGATCGGATCGGGACATCCCTACTACAAAGATTACCGTTTGACGTCATCTTGTGACAAACACTGGACAACCACAATTAACAATATAACAACTTGTAAATAAATAGGCCTAAAATACATTCGTTATTATATATTCATATGTAGATGTTTTAAATTGTCTTACTAACGTTTGAATGTTAGTCATGTGGTACTAGGCTATAGTTTCACGGAAGGATGAAAATGTTAATTTAAAACAAATATGCCAATAAAACGTTTCAAATTCATATTTATGTTCAGTTTTTTTCCTTATGTGGCAACCCAGCTAACACACGACGTAACAGTTACGTAACATATTTGTCATTTTTGCTAATTTCATGACTTACCAATTGGCAACGTAACCACAACGTCGTATGCACGTAATTCCATTACCAACCTATTACCAATTCACAACGTCGTCGGTACATCCTCCTTAGGTAACAAGATAACCAAAAACGTCCCAGATTCGTACTCTTTTCGTAATATATTTGTAATTTCATGACTTACTGACAACGTAACTACGACGTCGTATGCACGTAAAATCATTACCATAATTTACACATTTATATGCTCTCTGATTACCAGATATGCTACTTAAAATGTGGGAACTTCGGACACACGATTGAACGTTCTTTAAAGATGTGTTTATTTTCACCAGTCAGATTAAGTACAGCACGCACCTCCACAACTGACTGTGCATATTAATATTAATTTTTTAAAAGTAACCGTTAGCCAGCCCACTGTTGTTTGTGAGTTACCATGACAACCGGGAACATCAGCTGCTGAAGAGAAGAGGAGGCGTCTGAAATTTCTCAGTTTTTCGTCGGTTATACCAAAGAAAAGTTCAACAACTGCCTCAAATTGGTTAAGTAACA
>JAUMHR010000075.1:7837415-7851873 GCA_032361145.1 Enteromius fasciolatus | reverse complement strand
GACTTGACTTGAGACTTGAATACAAAGACTCGAGACTTACTTGTGACTTGCAAAACAATGACTTGGTCCCACCTCTGGTAAATGTTACCTATTGAATGTTACCTGTGTTAAGCTACTCTCCTCATCTCCTGTTGAGACCTTTTTATGATACTTATTAATTTATTAATTAATTTAATAATTAATTTTCGAATCATCACCCTCACAGAGATCATGCGCCAGAAAAAGATGAAAACATCAACACATTTTCATGGCAGTTTGTCCGGTAACTGTATGGTGTCTAATCTGTTTGAATGCAAATTTATTTGTACATTTTCATCTGCTTGGCTCTTTTTATCAACTCATATGTAAATAACATTGTACAAATTAATCGAAAATCATCACTTCATAAAATAGCTATATCTGGGTGACATGAGACTGTGTTGGAAAATACAAACATCACTTTTTAATACAGGCAACCAAATTGTAAATATTAAAATATCCATTTTGCCCTAAGTGTTTACAAACAGCTCCAGGAGAGATGATAATAATGTGGTGCTCATTATAAGGTCATATTATTTTTCTTGCAGTCAGGAAAAACTGAACCAATCAGAACTCTCTGCACTTGAGACCTCAATCAATTTTGCTCAGATGTCATTGCTGAACATACAACAGCCACATTCTGGGCAGTAAATAGCGAAATTTCCATAACGGGGTCATAAATGGCATCTTCTTTCCGCTTTTATCTGTCTTCCTCAATAATTCATTTGGCACTTCACTACAAGCCTTTTGTATCTTGCTTACAGTTTTGGTTTATGGTTTGCTGTTAAAACGTGAACTGCATCAAACCCTCATATTACTACAACACAAACAATAATTATTTTCATTTCAATGTCACAATCATTCAATTTCTGTTCTTTGTTCTTGTTTCCTTTGTTTTGCATTAGTCTGGAGCTTGATTTCTTTAATTAGTAAGCCTATTTCATATTTACTTGTGGTGGCAAAATGTTTTTTTTTCTTTAAAATCTGCTACAGTATGCCAAATTTGTTTAAGATGTGTCCTAGATACTGCTAATGAATAAACAAATTCACTACACTTTCTTCGAAATCTGACAAGGCAATCAAATATATTAAATTCTTGATACCACAATGTTCAATTACCTGTGATGAGAACAAATAAGGACATACAGTTTAGTTAAACAAACACAGCAGATCAATATTAAAAATCAAACTGCTCAAAGAGGTTTTGACTACAACGTCTAAATTTCAGCTCTTATTGATTTGATGCTGCTTTTATATACCTTAAATCTTTTTTCCCCCCACTAATCCAAGTACTTGTCCGTCCTCCTTTTCTTTTTGAGCTATTTGCATTGTACCATTACAGACAGCCTGCACAGATAAATATCAATATTCCTGAGAGCTGCTGGTTCTGAAAAGGGGAGTCAGTTAACAAGAGCAGTTATGAAGGCCTTTATAATATAAGTGAAAGAATGCATTGCACCTTGCGGTTCACCCATCTTGGCGCTGAATCGATATGTCCATAAATATGATCTTGTGACATCAGAGCATGCGGCTACTTTTTATTTTAAACTAAATAAATATATGCGTGCAGATTGAGTCTGAAATAATGTCTAAGTCTAAATAAGGTATTAGTTACCTGCCTATAGAATAAAGATTGTGTTGTTAGCTTCCTACAGTTTTACGGTTTAAGGATCCAAATGTGTTTTTGATGTCTGACTCCAATTTGCATATCTAACAATATAAACAACAACAATGAATAATGTGCTCACCAGGCATGAGAGAATAATTAGATGTTCAAAAAGGAAGATAAAGCAGGTCATATGAGGGAAATGTGTAGCTTGAGTTTGTATTTTTTATGTGGCAATTCAACGGCCGGAACAAACGTCTGGTCTAACATCAAGGTTTTAGTTTTGATGTGCAGCTGATAATTAAATGTTTCGAATGGGTCGAATAAAGCGCCTGTGTTCTTCTCCTAAGATCTAATAAACAGAAGCACACTGATGAAGATGTCGAGTTTTCAGAAATAATAATAATAATGTATTTTCTGAAATAAATGGAGGGATGTTTATTTGGTGGCACCCATGGGTAACATACAAGCAGACAAAGCGAGGGCTTCTTAGCAAAAGTAAACAACACAAAATTGAATCTATTGTGCTGTAATGCACCTCTAGACTCACTATTAAGCTCGTCAACATTTCATAATGTCATTATGCCACCAATTTGCCCTCTTGCTGTGTCCTCAGGAAACGATATTCTGCATTAACAAGCAGCTTAGACAGGAAACTGGCAAGAATACAAGTTTGGTAACTCACATGTATTACACGCCAAGACACTGGCTCTAAAGAATGTGGACTAGCTGAATTTTATCTTCAGACCTAAGCTTCTTGAAAACATATGAGTGAATAATAAAAAATAAAAAAATGCTTTTTTGTTTATTTGCACTGAGCTTTTATTGTAGCTGTGCTTTGTTTATTAGTAGCACTTGTTTGTGTTTGTACAGTAAGCACTTTTCCATGCAGATATAATTATTTTTATGTTAATGGTGTGCTTACCATCTGTTGATCGCGACAGTCACATATGTGAAGCTAAAGCACTTTTAGTAAGTTGCTCTGGATAGGAGCCATATTGTGGGACTGTCTAGGGGGGCTTCATTTCCTTGTTTCATTTCAGCTCCCCCAAAATATCAGCCTTCATAAAAAAAATACACAATCGTGTTATCACGCTTCATGTTTTCCAATGCCAATATTCTGCTGAAAAAAAAAAAACATAAAGCCCCCCCTAAGCATGATTACTGTGTCTGCCTAGTGGCTTAAATATAGAAATGTTGTTTAATCATTCAAGTGGTAATAAGAGTTTTTAAAAAGAGTTTTTGTGCAATTTTAACTGCTTAAGCCCTACACTACAATTCTGAAACAAAATACCATGTAAACAGAAATTAGGAAAAATCGATGGGTTACAATTGCGCAATTTTTTCTATAGATATATAATAGATTTGTCTATTTTGAAAATACTTCAAAAAGCTGTTTTGTGAGCGAGGTCTGTGGAATCGCGCATCTAGTAAAGCAGATTTTATTTGGCAGTTTTTAATAAAAATAGCTAGATAATCTAATGATTATGATTGCTCACATCTAATGATGTAATCTAAATATGAATTGTGATTCATATTATCCTTTTACAGTAAAAAAAGAATAATTTTATATCTACATGATCTTTTTATTTACTTATTTAAATGGAACTGGCACTTAATAGATTGTTCATACGCTCTTTTCAGTCACAAGTGCTAAATATGCAGGTTTTGCTTAATGCATTTTCTTGATAATACCAATAAATTTGTTAATGGAAGCTTTGTTGGGTCATGAACTTTGATCTATTTTTAACCACTGTGTACATGCCAGCTGTGCTGAATTATGCTTTTAGGCTTTAGCATATTACAACATGACCTTTTCTTGAGCTTCATCAAGATAATATCAAAGGTAATGGCAAATATGAAGGCGTCTGGCCTTTGATGGTGGGCTGTGTGTATGCATGATTTGTAGTGACCAGATAAATATGATAAAAACCTGTGGCATGGCCTTGTGGGTACAACTTCAGCATGATGTTTATATGTGTTGACCTGAGTTGAAATCCAATTTATATGTTAACTGTTTTACAAAACAAATATTATAAAGGATGATGCGACACTAAATACTTGAGTATTGTCTGCTGAAATTTCAGCTTCATCATCACAGGAATAAATAGCATTTTAAAATACTATTATATATTGTTTTTACCGTTTTGATCACATAAAAGCAGCCTTGCTAAGAATAACAAACTATCAGACACATTTATAGATTCCATACTTTTGAATGACAGACTATGCTTCTGCTGTATTCACAAGAGTTTGCAAAAAAAAAACCTATAAAAACAACATAAATATTATTTATTGAACATGACAACAAATAGGATCTTTTCGCAAAGCGATGCGTCACTCCTAAACTTATCATGGTAATATTAAAATCCAACACAAAGCATAAGGTTTGTTATTTTGTAATCATCTTAAGAATTTTCTCTCGTTCTGATGAATGGAGATTTCAAACAGGGCAGGTTTGTTTTATAAGCTGTTCAAATAACAGACAATAAAATAGCAGACAATAAAACACAAGTATGTATTCATGTTTTGTTTTGCACAATTAGGCATCTGAATGCTAAAAAAATTGCTACTTATGATACAATGTCACTTTCAAATTGCCTCTGAATGTAACGTTTATTTACATTATAGCTGTACATTCCACTGTATTATAAGCCAGTTTCTCATGTCATAATTTACATATTTGGCAGAAAATGAATCGGGGGATTTACATACTATGCGATGTCATAACTGGGGTCATCTACATTACCTCTCTTTTTGTGTATATAGTCTGGTCGGCTTCTGAAGAGTGAGACTTCAAAGCACACTGTGTTCATTTGTTTTGCTCACCACTCACCCCAGATGTTTAACCATATGTGCAACATAGCTAAAGTAAACTAAAACCTTTGGATTTCACAGTATTAAACCTGTGTCATCCCAATCCTGCAGCTCTTCCACTCTGCTGCAAGAGATTACAGCCAATGGACAAGCCACCATCTGTCTGTAAAGATCTGAAAAATAACAGATTCAAACCTTTTTCAAACAGAGATTATAAATAGATTTCAAAATGCCGGCAGATAATGGGGGATTGTTCAAGTATCTATCTCTCTGTTATCATTTTTGACTGATAATGGTTCATTCAATTTACAAAGTTTGTATACGCATGTGACACTAATTTATGTTCATCTTTTGAGTTGAAAGAAGATGAAAGGATGAGCGAATCTTTCCACATGAAACAGATAAAGCTTCCACTACTGACTAACATGCACACTGATAGGTGTAAAATCATATTCTTTACAAGTACGTACACAAAGTACTCAGTACACAAATATGGATGGTATGTGTTTTCAATCTGCTCCTATTAGTTAAAAAATCAATAGAAGCTTACATGAAGGTAAAAAAAAAAAATTATGTTCTTGTCTCACTTCTGCAGACAAGGATGAAGTCGTAATCTTAATTCCTTTAGAAAACATATACCAGTGAATGTGTTGATTAAATATTAATTAAGAGGCACCATCTGCCTTTGCTCCAGATTAAACAAAGCATGTTGATATAAAACAGGCCCTGGAAACTCCCTGGCATAAAAGACGCTGGAGTTACATAGCCATCTTAGCTTCCCCAGTCTTTTTTTCTTTTGTTTGTTTGGGTTTTTTTTAAGAGAAAAGCTAGACATCTCTTTTCACAGTCAAGAAACGTGTGTATTTCGTTTTATGAAAGATGGCTGGCAGCACAAAGATGATTTACAGAAAACAACCAATTGGTTTTGTTTCTTGTTTTGGAGTAAATTTTAGCCTGTCTAATTACTATTCATGAGCTTCTCTTCTGATTGACCCGTTTTTTCTGAGTGATCCAAAGCAGGCCAATCAAATGTAACAACGTTACAATTATCTCACAGCGCTAGCTGGAAGCAAAACAAAGGGAAGATTGGGCTGCATTATCAAATAAATACAGTCTCAATTAGAACTATTACAGAAACGATCATCAAAAATGCTTGGGTTTGCAAACTTCTTATCAGAAAGAGTTTAATAAAATATTGTCTTTTGTTGTTATGGGCTTAAGTTTTATTGCATCTCACAACTATGTAATTTATGAAACCAACTCAGTCTCACTCCAACTTGTCATATTTTGACACTTGGTCAAAACAGTTTTTTGACACTCAAGGTACCCCTTTTCACTCACTTTTCGACGCAGGGGTCCTTCATTGTTTTCAGGTGTTTGGCTTAATGTAATGGGTTGTGTGCATATATACATTTTTTATATAATTCTTTAGTTTTATTTGAGCACCGGACTCTACCCTTAAACCTACCCACCTCTGAACAATATAAACACACACACAGGCAAATGCAGTTACTGTACAGGTATCCATTGCACAAACTAATCATAAACAAGCAGTATAAATACATTACAAACAAGTTGTGTCACATTTCAAGTCTTCTGAAGCCTTTCGAAGTCTTTACACAAGATTTTAATCACTAAAAATGATCCCGCTCCGTTCAAGCGCTGTCATCTCGCAAAACATACTTGCGTCCGGTAGTATGACACAATCAATGACGTGATACACAAGAACCAATATAGTATTTCACAACAGCATGACTGTCACACCATCGGGCTGTACTGATCCCTACTCACCAGACGCGCTCTTCAATGGGTAGAGGCACTATGGGCTGGTGAAAGTACACATTTGTCTTCCTTGGACAGTTTTCAACGCCATTTTAAAGAGGTCTTTGGTCACGATCCTTCTCCAGTTTCAGTTCAGGAGGATTTATTGCAACTAAGTCAAGGTAAACTCACGATACACTAATACATTCTCAAATTCCGCACCTTGGCGGCCACTAGTGGCTGGAATAACCCTGCACTGATAGCCGTGTTTCAACGTGGGCTACGACCGGAAGTTCGTGACCAAATGGCTATTTATGATGATTCCGTGGATCTGGAAGCGTTTCTACGAAAGGTAACCACTGTGTCCAAAAATCTCTCCCATACTTACCACATGGAAGGAATTCCTCACAAAACGGTGGAAACTGGAGTGGAATATATGCAAACGGATCATTATCACCTCACTGAGCACGAGAGAAGGCGGAGGCAAGATGCTGCTACTATTGCGCAGCCTCTAATCACTTCCAACGCGACCGTCCCAGCCGACCACCTCCCAAAATGGTGAGTGTAGATTTCTTCAGTCCTACTACCAATGTAATTCCATTAATGCCAATGAAACTTGTGTTTAAAGACCAGTACACTGTACACTGTATCCCAGTACAGCCGTCACCACACACTCACAGTCACCTGATTATTAATTCACATCACCTGATTCACATCAATGCACCTCTTTATAAGCAGCTCTCACCAGTAGTATGACGGCTGAGCTCTAGGTAACTACCTTCTATGCTTACCTGCCGCCTTGTGTTATGATCTTACCGCGATTGCAGATTGCACAACTACCATGAGAGTTCCTTGCACTACTTACCTGTTTACACTCACCTGAAGTTACTTACCTGTTTCCACAGAGCACCACCCGAACACCTGGAAAGGAATCACATTCGCCACGCTGTAAAGCAAAGACTCTAAGCCAGAGACATTAGTGATCTGGAGATCACCATTCCCACCGGGAACTTGAGAGAGCGATTTGGAGATTGCTCTCTCCCGCACCTCAAAGAGAAACATCAATGCTCTTTCACATATTTCAATAAACATTGTTAAACTACTTCCGGGTTGTCCTGACCTCTCCTTGCCTGAGCGCTACAATGACACAATCAATGACGAGACATGCAAAAGCCAATGACAACCAATGTTGACGTAAGGATTCTTGAAACGCATTTTTTGAAATCGCGCACAGGAAGTATACAGAAGACGGAAACAGCGTCCGCATCTATTCCTCTCATAAATCCTCTCACAGTCATTTTGCATCAGAAGACTTGGAATATTGATATTTTTCAAATAATTGATGACGGTGGTTGTATCTGCCTGCTATATCTTGTGTTTTATTGACAGATGGTTTGGGTTACATGCTCATAAATTTGTAAATAATATAATTTTAATAAAACTGTTTTGACTGTTTACATTGAAAATTCACACCCCTACATATATGCAATGATGCCAATGTTTTTACCCAATACATCTATTAATTATGACGATAAAATAAAAACATATATATATATATATATTGCGCTGGCATATTGATGCTAAGGGTTTCCTATTTAAAGTCCTTGTCGGATGATATGTCTTTAAATATTTAAAATGAGTTGAACTGTACAATGACACTGTAGTGCTAAGACCAAATTGGTTTGTCAGTGATTTTTATTTATTTAACTTTCTGCATCATTAACTTTAAAACAAACATCACTTTGTGATTAATTCTTCTTTGATGCCAACTTAAAATAATAAATATCATAGAGTGCAGCTGTGAGAAACCTTTGGGCTTACCTGATGATTTGAAGCAAACAGAAGTCAGAGATGTAAAGCATATGTTAATTTTTTATGAAGGACTGGCTCATGGATGAACCTCAGTGAGGTGCATAAAGAAAGGATGCATATGATCTTTGGAATCCATTGTCTTTTTACTCTCCTTTAAGCCCCTGAAACTGTGCTATCTCTGCTTAATCAGGAGGGATTGGCCCAGAACATTCCTATTGTTGCTGCGTTCCCCTGATGAATATGAAAGAAAACAGGAAATTGAACTGCATATACTTTATGTATTTCTGTTGTGTAGGCAAATCTATCAAACTTTGTTTACAGGCTTTGTTTGGGTGCATGTGTAATGTAAAACCACAGGCGATATTGAAGGTATTTCCTGCTGGTCTTAACTTTCTGATATCTATATATAGGAATGAAACTCAATGGCTTGTGTAAAGAAGTGTTAGTTTTATCCTTAATGCTAATTTTTGATATCATAAAATGTATGCTACCAGAGAACAAAATTTAAATGATATTATGTAATTACAGCATTCAATAATGAACACTCTTTTGCTGTTTCAATATTTGTTTTGTGTTTCATAATTGTTTTACTGTTTAAATCAACATACACTAGACTGTTTAATGCCACGTTTCCATTACCTCAACAGGAGGAAAAATTCTGTATTGTGTTAAAAATTAACTATTATTTTATGTAGTCAAGTTCTAAGCATAAACTGATTTTCCAAAATAAACCCACTGCTAGCCACGACTCGAACCCACAACACCCAAAGTGCAATGGCATTGAAAGTCGGCGCACTGCCCAAAAGGCTATGAGCTCCAACAATTGTTTGTATAGTTTGCATATTTTGCATGTTATATGACCATTAACCAACAGAAAACTTTGAACATGCAAATGTGACACTTAATTATTAAAATATTTATAAGTAAATAAATTAGGTGAAAGATGTTGAGATAATAAGAGTTTGGGAATGCCTGCATGACAAGTAAAGAAAACAAAATGGTCATTTGTGCCTTTTAATGAGTTTAAAAGACAAATTTATATAAATGTAGTTACTGATAGTCATAAGTTAAATGCTGCATATCTGACCAGTGACTGGTCTTTGTGTCAATGTCCACAAAACTGGAAGCTTTTCTGAGAGTTTATAAGCAGTAGTCTAGGAATGTAACATTTTTTAAAATGCAATTAGATTCTGAATAAATTCTGCTTGTAACAATCCAGCTGAAAGTACCAGCAGGACTCTTATGATGGCATTTCAGTCTGTGATCCTTTGCACTGCTCGTCTGCCTCTGTAAAGTCTCAGGACTCTTATTATGAACTGTCTATCTACGTTGTTCAGTGCCGTTCTCACTTCCCTGCCTGTTGTTGGATATTCTCGCTAGCCTTGCCCTATGGACACTGTTCACTGTTGATCGACTTTAGCTATGGACACTCACTACTGTTACTCTCTCACCTTCTCCTCCTCCATTGTTGTTTGCTGTGATTAAACCTGCCTGTTTGACTTCGAGCCTGGATGATATTAAAGTTTTTGTGCAAATGAATCCGAACGTTTCCCGTCTCATGAGTGACACACACCTTCGTCGTGACAGAATGATCAGCCCTTCAGGATCCAGCAACTTTGATTTCCAGATACTGGTAAGAGGGGATTCCCCGTCTTTGTTCACCGGGTATCTGAATCTCTCCACGCCGTCACGGCAGAATTATGACCATGCTTCAGCACCCCGACTGAACTCAATCTTTCAGTATGAGCAGAGTATCGAGGAATATGTTGCTGAATTCATTAGATATAGTCATCTTTCCGGTTTGGACGAGGAGCAAGTCAAGGCGTGTTTTTTGATGGGACTAGACACAGAGTTACTGTATGATTTGCCAGAGGAAGATCCTAACTGGTCTTTAATGGAACTGATTGATTCTGCACTACTGTTTTGTGGGTTTTCCTTCACTGTGGGAGAGGTGAAGGAGGAGACCTCCTGTGATTACGAGGGGCAACGCAATAACCACATCGCGAGCGCCGTTCCAGTACACTCACACAAGATGGCAACTGTTCCTACATCACTGCACCAGCCTTCAGCTCACAAAAAAGCCACGTTATCTTCCTCAACCACCACGGGGGCCACGTCCGTATTCCCTGGCGTTGTGGAAGCTCCTAGTGAGGACAACGAGGCTCCTCTGAGACTAAAGAAGCTGAGTTCCCGTCTGCAGGACACCCTGTTTATATCCGTGAGGGCGGCTGGTATGTTCAGGATCTCCACACAGGCCTGTATAGACATTGTTCTCG
Organism: Enteromius fasciolatus; assembly: GCA_032361145.1. Lineage (NCBI taxonomy): Eukaryota > Metazoa > Chordata > Actinopteri > Cypriniformes > Cyprinidae > Enteromius > Enteromius fasciolatus. The sequence goes on along the minus strand of JAUMHR010000075.1, from coordinate 7,841,583 downwards.
TGTGTACTATGCTTCCTGCCATGGCATTGCCATTTGGTGTGTGTGGGCTGCACTGCACCCCTGAGCCCGCTGATGATTTTGATTTGCCTTGGCCCAACCCGCCTGAGCCCGCCAAAGATCTGGATTCGTCATGGCCCGATCCACCTGAGCCTATTCTACTGCCTCAGTTCAGTCCCGAAACGGCATCAGAGCATTCCCCAGTGGCTGGACACGCTCCTGAGATGTCGACACTAGTCGTGGATTCTCTGGGGTCTCTGCAGGTGGCTGCACAGCCTCTGAGTTGGTCCGTCGGGGCAGTTCTAGAACCCAGGCTTGATCCCGAATTACTCATAATGGCCTGTGAACGTGTGCCCTGCCCTGAATCAGCCATGGAGGCCGTCATAGACTTTTCCGTCAGCCCTAAATTCTCCTCCCATTGACCTCATTTGTACTAGTATTTAAGTTCTGGGTTATGTTTGTCACCTCGCTGATCATTGTGTTTGGATTCCTTGCCTTTGTAAGCGTTACTCACTAACGTTACTCTCTCGCCTTCTCCTCCGCCATTGTTGTTTGATATGATTAAACCTTCCTGTTTGACTTCGAGCCTGGATGATATTAAAGTTTTTGTGCAAATTGATCCGAACGTTTTCCGTCTCATTAGTGACACACACCTTCGTCGTGACACTGCTTATCAAGAAAAGTGTTATTCTCCATATACTGTAAAAAACAATGAGAAGATAGCTCAGCATCAGAAGAGATACTGTTTAAAGTCAGATATTTCCCCCTCTATCTATTACACCCAGCAGGAGATGATGTAGCAGAAAGGATGTGAGGACGGAGCTCATTGGCCCAGAGGATTCCTCAATGGCTCATACTGTATGTACCTGTCCTTGCATTACAGTGATAGATATTTTCATATGCACTAACCCCTTAAGGCTAAAAGGAAATTGAAATGTATGAGATTCATCATGATTTATTTTCATATCTCCTATGTAAAACAATTCTTCATATGTGTCTGCAATATGCATGACATATTAAATTACTTGATTATTTTGCTACTGGTGAATCAGAATTTGATCATGTCCAATATTTCAGCTTAATGGTGAGAGCAGGTTTTGCAATCCTTTTTATTTGAATCTGTGTGCTGCGCCTCTCTCCAGGCAAACAAATTCTAAACCTTAAACATCAGCTTTTATTTCTACATCAAAAGATGAGCAGATTCTTGTGCCCTCTAGAAGTGGAGCAAAGCCAAACTTTCTAGTGTCTTTATGACCTCTACCTCACCTTCAGCCCATCTGCTTGAATGTTTCTCAATTGACCAGAGTGTTTTGGAGTTGCATCACCCCATATGTGCATGAAAAACCTGCCTTTCACAGTTCAGCTGGCTGCAATAAAACTTCAGCAATGCTAGATGGATACTGTCCAATCGTACTGCTGCTGAGAATGCTAATTATCCTCAAAGATCAGTAAATTATCCTATAATTCATGTCCCACATTAAATTGTCCCTCTTTGTGTTACAAGTATGGTAGCACCAGTATTACGACACAAAGGAACACATAGAATCCATTTAAGATGTACATTTCAATTTGGGCATATATTTTTTTTTTGTCATTTGAATGAAAACAAACTATACTATTCATACTTTCATGTTTGTTCAGTGGTATTGCAGGGAGCCTGTTAATTATAATTTGATCTCAGATAGATTTTTGTGGACAAAAAGATAAAGAAGAAATTACAGTTCAGCTGAATGTTGTCCTTTGCAAATTGAACTTTTTAAATAGAAATGTTAAATATGAATACATTATATAAACATATGTATAAAATAATATACAATACACGATGCTGATCACATGTGATAAACCACTTTTTAGTTGAGGGGGTTGTTTGGTCAGTAACATAGTTGATCACTTTTGTTAATGCAAGCAGAATAATAATATTAATAAAGCAAAAACTTTTTTCAATTACATTTAATAGCAACCACAAAAAAAATATTTAAAAAATCTGAAGTATTAAGAGTTGGAAATAAGAACATTTCATGTTGATAATGTTGATTTGAACATTTTTTTATTCATTATTTCTTCAATTTAAATTTCTTCAAAAACAGACACTGCAAAAACTAGAGCAGTTTTAAGAAAACTGGGTAACACTTTATAATAATACACATTATGAACCATAAGTTAAGCATTAGTAAATAGTCAGTTCATCCTTTAAAAGCATTGACCCAACATTAATAGTCATTAGTAAGCAGTTTATAAATACAGCTATAAATGCCTTGTTCTTGATTTATAAGCTTAATGTACAAATGAGATTTAAATGGTCAGTTATCTTCCTAACAGAAAAAAATAAACAAACAACACAGATGGATACAGAACTATTAATTTCAAGATGCAAAAAAATATAAAATTGGACAACTGTACACTTAATTTTTTTTTTCTTATTCATCTGCTTTATACATACTTTACAAGGTATAAATAGTTCTCACTTTAGATGAGCTGATTGAGCTCACAAAAACAGACATTTGCAACTACTAAATGCTTTATAACTACCTGACTTAATTATGAATTACAGCAGGGACGTGTGTTAATAAAGCATTTGTTAACACACTAAACAACTTGTTGTCATGTGTCTAAATAATAAGATTTATTAAAGTAAATTTAAATAAATTATTAATCATTTACTTAGACTTTCTAAATGGTCTTATTAAACACTGACAACTCCTAAATAACTGGTTTGTAAATAACCAGTAATAATAATAATAAAAAAAACCTGATCATTAATAAAGTATGAAAATACAATTATTAAACATTATATGTGCTCAAGAACAAGGTATTTATAGATGCACTTGTAAACTGTTTACTAATGCATAATAATGTTGGAACAATGGTTTATAAAGGATGAAATAAATGCTTACTGATGCTTAACTAATCATACATAGTGTGTAGTTATTATAAAGTGTTACCCACACAAAGCCATTGCATTTGTACGCCAAATCATTTCTTGTTTGCAGTCGCATTGGACTCATCCTCTATTCTTTTCATTTATCTGCGCTCTGAGTAATCTCTTCTTCTGTTTTATTTTGCTGCTGCCCTCCATCCCTCTCCAGCAAGCGCTCTGTATGCAGCAGAGCTGCTTGTCTCCTGGATCCTACACTTTGATCTGCAGGAGAGAAAGCAAAAGAGCCTGCTCGCTGAGGGCAAAGTCACACTAACACATTATTCGCTCAGTGGCGATAAGGAGGCTTTATGCCATTTTGTCCAAAATGCTTTCATTAACATCACTATTTCCCCTAGCTCCTGTATTAATTTGGCCGCTAGCATCCACCGCCAAGTCTTTATCTTCTCAGGGGCATGTGGGAAAAGCTATCTTGTGTGGGGGGATGAAATGGTGCTATATTAGTCCCATTAGCCCTTATTTGACAATCCAAACTTGGTAGCATGCCAAGTTTAGTACTTATACTCAGAATAGTGTATGAAACTTGATGTAGAAACATTATGTCTTTTTCACCTCACCTGCTAAGAGAGAGGAATTTTTGAATCTCAAGTGAGTAATATTACAACAACATTTACAAATATCAAACCAAACAAAGTGACCTTGCAAGGCTAATCCCATTTTGTGGCTGAAGTTACATTGCATGTAAAGGCAGAGATAGGTTATTTAAAATTAAAAACTAAAGCCCTGTTTGCTTAGAAACCACTATAAGATTGGCGCAAAAGGTTAAATGGCTGGCTTTCTTTGATCAGCTGAACAAGATGACCTAGATACAGTATTATCTGTCTTATGAGAGACAGAGCAGCTGGAACACTAATAGGCACTTTCAATAAAAATGGCAAAATTAAGGCTTGAAACTCTTAAAAATAAGTCACTGACAAAAGACATTTCATTAGCCCTGCTTCAGCTTGTAACAAGGCTGGATAAAATAAGGTTCTTTGCCTTTGGAAAATAAGTAAATGATTATGAAAGCTATTTTATTTTTATTTATTGTATAGTTTGCAACCAGTTTTGGCAACCAATGAGTCAACTGGCTATAGTTTATGATATTTTATTTTTTCTATAAAGCAAGAGGGTTTGTCTTACTCAGCCATTCAAGGCTGTTACTGTAACAAATCGGTCAGTTTGTGGTGTGCGTGCAGCCGATGCCTCTCAGCACGGCAGAGAGGGGAGGACACGTAGATTGAATATAATACGTTT
>JAUMHR010000075.1:7799172-7813845 GCA_032361145.1 Enteromius fasciolatus | reverse complement strand
GTAAATAACTGCTGTAGATACCACATTAATGAACTGTTAAAGTGAGAAGAAAGTTGTGTCTGAAATCTGCTTTATTTATTGGTTAAACGAATGGTGAATACCTTGTGTTTTTCCGTATGTGCTCGACCATTTCCGATGGAGTCGCCCGAGCATCCACTGTCATTAGGTGTTGTCTATATATATATATTAAGTATTTATATATACAATTAAGTATTGAAATGAAATGACTATTCATTATAATTCATGTTTTATACCAAATTTTTATATTGTATTGCAAATATGTATTGGTGTTTCATTGTTGTTCATACATGACTAATTATTAATTCACACGCACACTAATCCTATCATGACAAGTGTTGAAAATGTGTTGAAAATGACCAATCACCAATCAGAAGAGCGGAGAGATCTGACATTTGATCCTAGCCTCCAAAGTCTCAAAAGTCTACTTTACGTGGATACTGGTGCATGTCTTGTTTTTTATGTGTGCTAGATTTGAAACTACAGTATTTAAACGCCATAGTCACAGATATGATAGATAATAGAAAACCGCTTAGGGGGCCAGATGATTTTTCCCCTAAGTGCTTGTGCCACCCCCCACGTGTCATGTCACATTCGCCCGGGCCTAAAACCGCCACTGATAATTTAGGTAACACACATATTCCTTTGGCAGAATTCAAATGAGCCTTTTTAATCTAGATTAATCTAGATTAATTTCAAAATTAATTTAGATTAAAAAAAAGATCTATGGCCACCCCTTATATTAGCCTAAAATAATAAAATGAAATATAAAAAAAATCAGTCATTCTGACTTGTGTGCCCTTACACTTTGTTTTAAAAACATTACATTGACTATTATCCTTCCCTCTCTAGTCAGTGGCAGATTCGGTCATAGTTGACCCAGAGCATCAGTGTTCGGGACAGAGTACTGCCCTAGGCACAGCTGTCACAAATGCACAGTCCATTTCCCATCCATCTAACACTTTCCATTACAAAATCACAAAATAGAATAGAAGCCTATATGACACAGTCTGCTGACAAACAGATGCAGTTTTGATGTTTATTTTAAAACGTTGTCAAATGAATCTCTTGTATACAATTCTTAATACAATTACTCAGCTTAATGTTCAGAGTATTTCATATTTGATCTTCAAATAACAAAGCCTCTTTTTTATTTTAAATTTATCTTTAATTGAATTTTTCACAAATGATTTACAGTGAAGTTTTATGGCTGTAGCTCAACTTAATGCCCACAGATTCTGACTCACACTGGGAAGGTCTGAAAGGCACAACAGTGTCACCCTCAAAATACTGCATAACGCCCTTCAGCTGAATCTAACATGCAACTGCTGGATTCAAACGCATGCTTCAGCGGCTTTTCATCTTTTCCACTAACACCATCTCCTCCCTCTGTTAGTGCTTCTGTCGGTTATCCATCAGAAACCTCTAAATAGCATAAAGAAAGTGTACTGAGAAAAGTTGTTACTTTATGGAAATTTTTAAGACACAGTACAACAAGAAAGGTCTAAGCTTAATATAGCATTTAATATTAAAAGGTAAATTATTAGATTAAAGTTCATCCAACTAAGTAAATATCACTGAATAACATTTTTGTAAAAAAAATGGGAAAGAGAGCTGAACATGCATATCCAGGTTGTGCACTGTTCAAAAATAAATATAATATTGGGGTTTTTTTCAGTTGTCTTATCATAATCAGGAGAGAAATATACACAGATTAGTGACTTTTAAGAAAAACTGTTCTAAACAAATATGTTGCAGGATTTTTTGTTGTTGTTGTTGTATTATATTATATTTAGTGTTGTTGAATGATCAATTGTGATTAATCACAAAAAAAAAAAAAATTGTTTACATAATATATGTGTGTGTTGTACATATTAATGATGTGTATTTAAATACACATACAAACAATATATATTTTGAAAATATTATTATAATAAATACTGTTAATATCAATAAATTAAAAACAATTTACATGTGTATATTTATATTCATATAATTTATATCATATATAAATATACTTAATATATAAAGATAACATATTTTTCTTAAATATATATATGTATGTGTGGGTATTTATATGTACATAATAAATACAGGTACTTTACACACAATACTCACAAATATTATTTAAACAAAAACTTTTATTTTGAATGCGATTAATAATTTGACAGCTAAAATGCTTTGATTAATTTAATTTAAAAAATACAATATATATTTCCATGTGCATTTTAAGAATTTAATATGACATGTAATGAATATTCATATAAATGCACACTACTTGTAGTGTTTATTAAAATACCATTTTAATTAAAAAATTAAAAAATTAGGTCAATTTACTTATTTAATTCTTCTATTGATGTTTTATCAATATACTAACAAATGAATGAAAATGTTAAATAATCATAGTTTACATAAAATACATATCATACACAATTGTTTCATGCAACACAGACATTTTGTGTCATTATAATTAATATTCATCATCCTGTGGGACAAAGCCAATTGAATTCAAATTCATCTTATTTGTAGATATTGTTTGTATTCTAAGTGCTCACTGGTTCCCTCTCTACAGCTGACTGACCTCGGTGCCTGTTGACAATCATCCTCTGTGTCACACTTGAATAATTTCTCGTCTTCTGGGTGAGGCTGCACAAACACTGACTTGTCTTATGCTCTCATGCTGTCAGCGGGTGGTACACCACAAACTAATGTTTATTTAAAATGTCTCGCAATCGTATTACTCTAAGAGCTCAGAATGTTCTCTCACCACTGGGCTGACCCATCACTTTAAGAGGGGTTCGTACATTTTCTCCAGACGGCATCGACAGTGCGAGGCCCGGGCTTTTGTATCCCACAGCCCAGACGACAGATCCTTTCTGCAAATAAAATGTGTCAGGAACTATATAATTAATGTTAATGTCTGATCGAAAAGCAGGTTTGTTAAATCATCCGCTTATTACAATTAACTGCCATGAATGTATTGACATAAAATCAAATGCATTTCTGACATAAATTCCCTTGTGTTTTCATACCATCAGCTGTAATACAGAATGCTTGATCTCCCCTCTAAATGATTAATTACTTTGAGCTTGAATGACTTTGCCTATACATTATTCATTAGTATATACACAATACAACACAACACAATAGAAAAGACTTTGTCAGGCCAGAGTTAGAGGTGACACGGATGCATATTTGATCACGCGCTCCAGATTGCACAGAGATCCATCTGTTCAATGTACATGTGCTGATGCCATTGGCCGCATGTCCGAATGTTTAATATTCCCACACGATTCCAAAATGTTGCCAGGATTTTTGGAAATAAACCCAGATGGAAAAGTCCTCCGGAGAATCGGTTCTCAAGGGAGGGTGGAAAGAGAAGCTTTAATAAAATGACATTTAAAAGAGTCAGATACAGTAAGCACTGTGAACAAATATAGAAACTAGGTACGTTCTCTGAGAAAAATGTGACAAGTGCTATTTGTCTCAAATTAAATATAGCCTTGTATGGCTGGAGTGGATGGTTACATGGTTGCTAGGGTGTTTTGTATGGTTGCTAATGTGTTTCTAGGCAGCTGCTATTGTTTTAATGGATTCTTGATGGCTTTAAAAATATTCATAACGTTATGACTGATGGCAGATGGACTGTTTTGACAATGTCTTTCATCATTTTCTGGACCTAGACACTGTTACTCTGCTGTCAATGGGTCAGTCACAAGCCTCCTGGTTTTTATCCAAAATATCTTAAATTGTGTTTACAATGAAATAAGATTTTATGGGTTTAGAACAACATGATGGTAAGTGATTAATGACAAAATTTACATTTTGGAGTGGAGTAAACCTTTGATCAGAAATCAGAACACTTTTAAAAAGTCTGATCATCTAGAAAATTCAACACTTTTACCTTTAGCAGACACTTTTTGTCTGCATTTACATTGCATTTACGATTTGCATATTATCAGTCCATGGATTCCCTGGCAATCAAACCCTTGACCTTGCCAATGCCTTGAAATGCCTTTTGACTTTGAAATTTTGCCTTGAAGAAAAAAAAAAGAAATATATGATATAATTGAGATGTCGTATTACGATTTAAAGGGACGTGATTCAAATCTCTTATTATAATTTTTCTCCCTTAAATCCACTTTGACTCTTTTCTTCTGCAAACCATAAAATAAGTGTAATTTTAAACTATAATCTGTTGTTAATGGTTCATGAAATCATTCAAATAATAAAGAAATAAAATAACAAACAAATATTTATATGTAAAGCAAATCGATACTTAATGTTAGCAACACTTGCTATTATACAGTTAATATTGATATAATTGATGTCTAATAAATGATGGTTTAAGCACGTAATTAATAGCAATTTAGTATTATTTATGAAGCAATAAGGTAACAACACCTTTGCTGTAACAAAGGATAACACACAATAAATCTTTAAAATAGAGCTTATTAAAACCATAATAATTAAAGTGGCAAAGTACATATGAAGTGTGAATCAACAAACAGTTTGCAAATTATTTATAAGCACTTTGCTATACTTTCACTAGGATCTTCTTTTGTTCCACACAAAAAAGAAAGGCAAACAGGTTTAGAATTACATGAGGGTGAATAAATAATGACATTTTTTGAGTGAACAGTGGTGCATATTTCAAATATGTGTGCACTTCTCTATTAATTCAAATGGGTAGCAGCAGTAACATACCCAAAAACATACATAACATACATGTACAAATTACAGCACAGCAAAATGTCCCCTGTTTTGTTTTATGTACAATGACAGGAAGACATGTCAGACAATAAACGTACATCCACTCAAGCACAGAACCACTCAATTTGTCCAGCAAGCCTATTTTTCCCCTCATGCCCCTCACACTCTCTCTCTCTCTTCCCCCCTCCTTCCCTCACAGCCCACCCTGCTCTGAGCCATAATGGTACATGCCATTAGTGAGCACATCTTGAGCAAGGAGGGGGTCTCTGCCTTGCCGAAGAGGCTACGTTAGAGCCACATAAACACATTCACAGACGTGTCTCCATGCGTTCTGACAGCCCGACTCAGCCAAGACTGCCCCGCTGAATGAAGACAGAGAAATCAGGGAGAGAGACGGAGAACCACCACCAAGCAAATTATCACACCATTACTGCAGGGTCTTGCCCACATCCCTCTCTCTCGGACTGTGAGCTTGAGTGAAAGCACGTCTGACAGGGAAGAGAGGAAAACGAGGGAGCTCTACCGGCAGATTCGTCCCCAATTACAGCCCATGTTTCCAGTTCGATCCAGAAGCCACAGCACAAACAAATGCAGGGATGCTCTGACCAAAAACAAAGAAGAGGAGAACCTGAAATCAAGAGAGACACACAAAGACGAAGAGTAAGAGATGGAGGGATTTTTTTTAATGAATGAAGCATACAGCAGCATGTGGTGGAAATAACTGCATCTACGTAAGGTAAGACAAACCTTCTTTGTTTAATCTGTGATAGAGCACAACACTAAAAGGCACACAAATTCTGTGATGACGAGCAACAACAGAGGCTGAGACTGCTGTTTCTAGCTCACGATTGAGAGAGACGGCTGCGTGGATGAGCCCCGGAGAATAAGCCACGCATATGTTAAGATGTACACGGAGATGAGCTTGTGACAGAGACCTGAGGCAAGCCTGAAGAAAAGAATCACTCGTAATCCACACAGAGCTCAAAGAGCACCATGGTGTCAGCTAGAAAGACTCAGTCACCAGCTGGGAACCTTGAGAGACAGTCGTGTTTGTGTATATATATTCATGAGTCAATGCTCAGTATGGATCCGTTTTGCTTCTGTTGGATCTCTTGAATATTGCAACTTTACCATATTTAGTCCAGCTCGTCTGCGGTTCCTTTTATATCTACACAAAATAAGTGGCGATTTAATATGCGCTGCAATGATAACCACGCACGGATCATAACAAAGAAGTGTCAACACTGATGCCAGTTTACTGCTACGGTCGTGCAGCACTGCCACTTCTAATCTACACCTGGGTATTAGTGTTCAGTCATTAACAGCTTAGTTTAGGGCCCCTCCCCCCTCCTGACCCTGTGTCAAAACAACCCCGCATGCCGAAAAACATCCCCGGGAACAATGCTTAGCGAAAGCGTGATGCTAATTAGATGGAGAAAGCTTTAACAAAAAAAACTGTGCCATCAACGCTCTCTTTTATTGTGTAAAACCCAACTCTGCCAGCTGCTGAAGCAATAACAACCGTAGCTAAATATGTAAATCATTACATAAGAGCAGAAACGGTGCCGCTCCAGGGCAGGAATATGAAGCCATTAGTAGCAATATCTATGAGGATGCGTATGGGATGGAGTTCCACATTAAGGAACAGATTGGGCAACTCTTATTGGAAAGTTTAGCTCAAATGAGCCTGTCTGTGCCAGCAAAGAAACAAACAATTAGCAGCTGTGGGATGAGTACAACATACAAGTGAAGTAATGTCGCAATTAATCGAGTTTGTCACACATATTAGTTGCACAGTTCTGAGCGAAATTTTTGCAGAAAGTAATGAAGTCCCGTCTTTTATCATTATGGATATCACAGTTGACGTGAAACGCCATTCGCAACCCATTTCACTCGCCTAATAAGATGCATTCCCTAGCGAAACAGGATTTTCAATGGGAGAAATGGGGCACAACTTGATTTTATTGAATTCGGAATTGATTGGATCATAAAAAGCAGGTGCTCTGTTCAATATCAGATTGGATAGAGACCCGGATGTGGAATTGTAGTGATTATTGAGGACTTCTTCCATCCACTTAATCTTAGATCTTGTTGCAAGATTTGTATTTTTTGATTATAGTGATTATAGATTAGTTCCACAATCTGTATTACATTAACACTAACCAGCAATTATTATTGCCAGGCATTTCTACATCAATCAATGCAGTCAGTCTACATTGCCTAAAACAGTGTCTATGCAAAATGTTATATTATTTTTATAATATAATATATAATAAAGTCACAAAATCACACAGCTAAGCTCATGTGCAAGAGAAAACTGATGTTAACGTATATAATTAGTATATTTATTATATGTAATACACTATACTACCAAATGAACTTTGTTAAGCTGTCTCTCTCGTGGGAGCTCTTGAACCACTCAAACATTTTTAGCCTGCGCTCTGCTTTGTGGTGTCAGTACACAGCACCGATGGCTTGTATTTCACCTTCAGCAAAATCTAAGACTCACAAACCAAACATTCCAACTAAATACTCAGCACAGCAATCTATAAAACCACTGATTGACCAACCATAACTCAAGTGATCACAGAGCGCTCGAGTAGCAAAGGGACAGAGGCGAAGAAAACAAGCCAACAATATCATTCTACTCCTCAGACAAATCAGTGCGGCTGCGAGGAATTCGAAAGCAGATTTCAGAAATAAAATAAAAAGTCCTGTGGGTGAAATTCACAGTGTTTCTGTTGAAAACAGTCCTGACGTAGGCATTTGAAAGCACAGTGAGCTGGAGCTGCTTGCTGCAGGCGCTCTTGCCCTCCCTTACACACACACTTGTGTGCACTTTCACACAAGTTCACACACTCAACCTCTTTGGCTTACATGTGTACGATTTGTTCATGTAGCGGACAAACACTCTGATGCAACCCGCAAGTGTTACCGTCCCGTTTCGCTCAGGAAAACCCACATAAAAACCACATGTGTCACACAGGCACGGTTAGTTTGCTGAGAACTCTTAAGTTCTTGAAAGACTGTGAAGCGATTCACAACGCCATCTGAATCTCCATGCCATGAATATTAACCAGCACAATTGTTCCCTGAGTGACGCTACCATGGCTGCATTATTCATTCATCCCGATGCTGCCACAAAGACTTAAACACCGCTATGGCCAGATCTGCTCTGTACCAACTCGCGGTGCCCGAAGTGGAGCGCTAACACCCATAGCTCTCTCTCAATGGACAGCTAATGAACAGCTGAGAAACAGAATAAGGAAAAAGGAAGAGAGGAAAAAGGCAGGAAAACAGATTGCCAGGCCTCAGGCTGGGCTGTTATTCTGCCTTCTCGAATTCAGCACTGCGGGGCTTTGAGCTTGTGCTTGGCTGCCATCTCTGGCCCACTTTAGTCGTGCAGTCATAGACACACACACAAACACACTGCCATTACTGAACCATAACACCCCCAGGGACAGCAGCTGTTACCCCCGGAAGAGCCCGGCTCATAGTAGCAGAAGAGCTAAGAAGCTAAAGTGAGAATGCCATGCCATATTTCCTCAGCCGGGTCTCACGTGGCCGCCCACCCTCCATGTGCCAAATAACTTCATCTATTCATGCTGAATATGGCTCACCTTTTTCTTAATGATGTCTGGCAGCTGTACAGTGATAGCACAGGTCCTATTATGGAGGGTAATGATTGTGTGTATGTGTAAATGTGTACACTTCGTTAACCATCATCATAAGACGACTGATATGCATTCTGGCTTCCTTTCTGAAGCACATGGATGGCAGGGGTCCAGGACCACACTGTTTATACACCTTACTTGTGTTTGACAAAAGTAAATGGCAAAAGAGATATAAAAACAGCAACATGGTTTTTATTTTAATAGCCTACCATTGCTTGCTAAAGTCACCCAAGAAACTAACATTCTGACATCATTTACTCTCCTTCATTCTGTACAAAAGCCATTTGACTCTTTTATGTGTAATACAATAGATATGTTTTTGTCCATACAATGGAAGTCAGAGCGCACCAACCGGCTTTCATTATATGGAAAAAAGCATTTTCAAAATATCATTGAGGCTGGGAATGACCATACCTTTTATATAACTGTTGATTTTTAAAAACGTTCCTCTTTTATGATCTGTAGAAAAAAGAAAGATTTGAAAAAATACCTTTAAAATGTAATTTTTTTCCAATTAATTAACTTTATATTAACACTATATTTGACCTGGGTCTACAAAACCTGTAAATTTTTTGTTGTCGAAAGTGTTCAGTAAGCTTTCTGTTGATGTATGGTTTGTTAGGGTAGGACAATATCTGACTGAGAAGCAACTATTTAAAAGTCTGGAATCTGAGGACGCAAAAAATAAAACAAAATATTGAAGAAAAAAAAACACCTTTAAAATTGTGCAAATTAAGTCTTTAGCAATGCATATCTCTAATCAAAAATTAGGTTATGATATATTTGTGGCAGGAATTGTACAAATATCCTCATGGACAATTTTGCAATGATATGTGGCATAAAAGAAAATTGATAATTTATAGTTTTGGGCTATTGCTACAAATATGCCCCAGCGACTTAAAACTGGTTATGTGCTCCAGGGTCACATATGAAGTTTTGACATTACATTGGTAATATTTACTTATTGTGAAATACACAATAAAAACAATGCTTTAGTTATCACCAGCTCATACCCCCTAACCAGTCCATGACTTCTGCTGATTCTGTAGAAAACATTTCTCTAATCCATGTTTAGCAGAGTAGGTCAAATTAGTAAAGAGTAATACAGGTCATGTTCTTGCATTCAAAACATAAAAATAAATAAATAAAATAAAATGAAAACCTTTCAACACTAAATATAGTTCAAATAGAATTCGGAGGAAACATGTAATGCAACAACCAAAGAGAGAGAGAAGACCAGGATAATCCGGGAATGTTCCCTCCCTGTGTGACCTCTCTAAAATGAGTGATTTCACTAAGTGGGGAGAAAGTTCAGAGCACAAATCCTGTCTATTATTACTCTCTTACTGCTGAAAAGTCTGACCAATAGCATATAAATGTCTATAAAAACACAGTGTACTTTACAGAGTTCTTGATGAGAATGCAAAAGGAGCACCAAGAGCCATGTGGGGATAATAAGCAAATGACCTTTAAAAACAATAAAGTCTCCTTTTAGTAAATCTAATTCTGCTAAGTATCTGTCCTCCGTGTGCGTCCTCTGAAACAGCAGTAATGCATAGAGCCCCCTCCCCACCTGTGCCACTCCGTCTGGCAGCAGACCCCAGTCCCTCAACAGCAGCTGCTGCTGCGCTCACGATACAAGCACTGTCAAATATCTGAGGCCAATCAAGTTTTCCAATACTGCAGATTCACTACATCGTGACTATGACCGCTGGACACCAAGTGAATTCATATTTAATCTGAGACATCAGCCACTTCCTTCTTGCAGTATGAAAGAGGCTTGACACAGTAAACCCCCTGGCCATAACAATTTTGCTTCTGTTTGGGAAATTCGTTTCCAAATAAAAGTCTCATTGATATTTGAACTCTTGCAATATTTTACAACTCTAAAATATTTTCTCATTATCATTGGGAGAAGCAATTGACTTAATGCTATTATCATTATTATTCAGCATTTGATTAATCACGGCCTTACTAGCGCCACAGTAATTCTTTCTAATCAACGTTATATTATCTCGTCTCTGTGATACTGAATATATTACAATGCAACAACCTGCCTTATCAAACGGTATTTATAATTGTGCAGCAGAACCACTTGAACTGCAGAACGAGGTTTTGTGTTTGTCACTGGGTTGCTTGTTGTAGTAGTTTCTCTAATGACCTGCTAGTTAAAGTAGTTACAGATAGCCTCTTTAAAGCTCTTGTGTGCTGTCGAGCATGCTGTTAGAAAATACTGCTCCTCTTTTGTGTTATAATCTGGCCCGAACATTGCAGATCACATCAACGTCAACTGGCAGGCTGGGTAGCGTCTGATGCGACACTATGCTGCTTTCAGCTGCCTCTGGGTTTTGTTTTCGCTGAGCAGGATCCGTGACCTGTAACGGACCTTGCGTGTATCTGACAGATAAACTGATGAAACTAGATACCATTTAGTGTGTTAACGATTTAACAAGATATTAAACCAGAGTTTAAACACTGCTTCATCAATAAGATGACACTATACTCTTGCCTTGGGCTTTAATTACCAGTTTAAAAATGGATTTAGTCAACCTCAGACTCCTTAGCTTTGATTTAAATCGTGCTCTTTCACGTTGTGGTATGGACTCAATTACTATTTCAGCTATTCAAATGTGAATATGCTAAAAAAACAAGATACTCTGTTCATTATTAAGAAACTAAATGGCTCTTTAACACAAATTAATTTCAACTCTACAATATAGCTTCTTGCTAAAAATGATCAAGTTGTGGCTGCTGTATAATTTTCACCCGTAGGATAATTAAAAATCTCTACCTACATTTTTTTGTAAAAAACCCTATATATATATATATATATATATATATATATATACACAGCAATTTCCAGCTGAAATAAACATAATAATCTTAACATTTTAACAACTTTTATTACCTTTCACACAACTTATGATTATATAGAGGTTTTTTAATTGATTAAAAAAACTTCTTTTCCATTTCAGATGAATACATTTTAAAGTTTGCATCGCATAATCTATATGTATGGCTTTTCTGCGCATGCTCTGTAACTCTCCTGGTACTGCCCATGAAATAAAGAAGGTCCAAAACTTGTATATTTTTATCAAACTGCAATATGTAGCTGCAAATGTGTTTATCTCATGCTTGCTTCTGTCTGTTTAGTGTAGGTGGTTATTATTTTCAAAAGGCGTATCAATGCTTCAATGAACCTTTTAGTGCCGCTCACTGGACTGGATTTAATTTACGAACTTTACTGGCGATACATAATTTTTATTGGTTTCATTTTGCAAAAACTTTGCCTCAGCCACAAGCCAATAAGTACTTAACTTTTAAATAAACTCATGATAAAGACATTGCAGTATCAGCATTAAAGTAAAATGGAATTTAATTCAGCATGAACAATGGCACAGTTTGAGTGAGCCGGTTTAAATACAGAAAAATAGATACTGTGCAGACCCAAATGGGTCATGCATCAGAGTGATCATGACAAAATTTACAACATTTGTAATGAGTGCAGATATCCTTATGAGCCAGGAGGGCTTGCAGCAGCTTACACATTCACTTTGAGCTGACATGAGCCAAATTCACCATCATTTGACTCTGAAAGAGCAGTGAATTTCTGAAACTGGGAGACATGCCACTGGCCGCTTTCATTTACCTTTCAAACGGAAATTTAATATGCTTCTAAGATTTATTCACAGAGGACTATTTTCTGCCCTTGCTTGATGTTTCTTACACTGCCCTGAGATAGTATGTGTTTTTTTTTTTATTATTATTACATGGCTCTCTGGAATATTTCGTCCTGACTGGTCAGTAGCAGCATTCTGCAGTCAGATATTTTAGTATAAGGATGCTGAGGTATAAAAATGGGGCTGATTAGAAAATAGTCTATCTATAATCTATCTATCTATCCATCCAACACTAGGCTTTGTAAAAGGGTGCCACCACCAAAATGTTCACTGACCTGGAAAGCATAGCAACAGTTACTATGCGTCTCTGCTTTGTAATGTCAGCAAAGATGTTGAGAACACTAGGGTGGCAGGAGATTCATAAAATCTTTATACAACACAGACCAAACTATGCTACAACAAAAAATGCTGGTATGTTTTTCTCTCTCTCTCTCTGTTTTCCATTATTGCACAGGTTAAACAACAGCTTCAGAACAACTTAATCTCCACAGCTGGCTATTGATTTTATACCTACAAAGTGAGATGCTACTTTTCATCTTTAATTTGTTCAACGTCACTTGGCATCTTTCATCTGACTTTTACCGGTGTCCAGTCTCTCAGTGCTGAGATGCAGGGCACATGTGCTTTTGAAATGGCTATTGCAGCGTAATGAATGTCTGAGAAATCCCATTAAAGTCCATCAGTTGCACAAATTATGTTTACAAAGGAGGATTGAGCAGCTGGTGGTAATTTTTCTCCCAAGAAGTGCTGGAAGACTGAAGGGATTTGAAAACCATGTTCAGTGATTAAAAAAATAGCTTTTTTTTTAATGCCTCAAATCACACAATGTGATCACCAAAGAACACGGCACTCTGTTGGATGTATAGTTTGGACAACGTTTGCCAAGACCACCGGATGTTCTTACAACATGATTTGAAAGAATTTGTTGACTGAAAGGCTTAATGGCTTAAAAGGTTTAATGACGAGTAGTGTATGGGCTCTGACACTGTTGAATTGTTCCATAAATGCTAAATGAGATAAACAGAAAACCAATCGATTTGTCTGCAGTGAAAACTTGTCAGTGGGAATTCTGAGGTAAAAGCGTCTGGTTTATCGACAACCTCTTGCTGTACTAAACTAATCCCCCTATGTCTTCGGCAACATACTGTGCTGTTATTGACATGCTAATGTTCGATGTTAAAGACAGCGAGCGTTTGAGTTAGCATGGGGATTCCCTGCGCACCCCGTGCTGGTCCCATGATTTTTACACCACTGCAGTCATTCAAAATGAGATACAAAACCCGACTCTGACCAGAGGGAATTACAAAACAAGGACCCAGCACTTCTTCCAGCAACAAAGAGAATGGCTGATTTTCTTTTTCTCCCACCAGAGTCTATCTAGAGTCTTTGTATTTAGGGAGAAAAAGCTTGTGAGGCTTGAAAACGCCAATTTGTTTCTTAGTCATCCTCCCATCGTGAGCCAACTGCGATACTCGTAGGTAATGAGTCTGGTGTGCCAACTATTTGCATAGCCAATTAAACCTCCCTGCCTTCAATAGGGGCACTTTAAGAGGATAATCAGGGCTGCATGGTAGGCTGAGACAGGAAGCGTGACTCATTTTAGACTATTGGGTGACTGAGAGTCAAACAGTAGCTTGGATTTTGGATTAAGACGTTAGCAATGTTTTTTCGCTGTTAACAGAGAAGGGTGGGGGGTTGAATTTTAAAAATCTTTTCTTTTTTCAGTAATGCAGAGGATGCAAGGACATTTTAGCATTAGTAATCATATGAGTCAGTCATCTAAACAATTGCACATAATCAGATTAATAAAGAGAAGTCAGAAGGATCCAAATAAGATGACCAAAATTAGTTCTTATTCAACCTGCCAGACATTATGTAGCATGAAATTATGGACCTCATTCAATGTACAATCAATAAACGTAAAATAAAAATGGCTTCATATTGGGTTAGATTATTCAGGTTATTACAGTCATTACGAGTGATGTTGGTCATTTGACCCATAGCCGCATCAGCAAATTATATAAGAGCTATTTCACTCTGGAGGGTTCTTAGTCCCGAGAGTGATGTGCCATATATACAGAGCACGTATTGGCCTGTTAACTAGGCTTTTACAACATTGACTTTACTGATTTTCCCGCTATTTCCTTTGCTGCTCTTAACCCACGCTGTAGATGAATATTCATGAACTGATTTCTTTTCTCAGTTGTATGTTCTGATGATATATAAGGGTGCTTATTCAGTGCTTGAATGGGTTAGTTCACTCCAAAATGAAAATTATGGCATTCATTTACATACCATCATGTCGTTTCAAACCTGTAACACCTTAATTCATCAAAATGGTGTAAGACGTAACTCGGGGGAGAGTTTCGTTATTTTTGTATTTACGCGGCATCGCAAAAATGATTCTTAATTTGGGTTCCAAAGTGTTCTAATGACAGAATTAGCATTTTGGGATCAACTCTTTAAATAAGTAACAGAGGCATATTTGTAGAATATAACAATACATTGCATACATTGAAAATTATAGATTATTCTTTCGTTCCAAAAATCATTAAAAAAAATGTAAATCATGTTCCATGAATATACCT
>JAUMHR010000075.1:7765427-7778890 GCA_032361145.1 Enteromius fasciolatus | reverse complement strand
AAATGACGAGACTTTTAGTCGACTAAAACTTGACTAACAAAAAAAGATATGTGAATGACTAAATATGACTAAAACTATTTTTGACATTTGGCACAAGACTAAGACTAAGACTAAATTAAAAATAGGTGACGAAATTAACACTATTTCAAAGGAAAGAGTCAACTCTGAATTATTGAAACAAAATGTAAAAAAAAAAAAAGTCCCATGTCCTTTCATGTTGACATCAAAATGTAATATTAGCATATTGCCCCACCCACTTGTTGCAGGCAGATCTGGGCAAACTTTGATTTTTGAGTTGGTCTGAATGAAAATGCAGATTCATTCTTTGCCACTAGGTGCCACTGTTGGAACATTAAAGGCCCACAAACACTGCTTTAAATAAAAGTGACCAATCACTGAAGAGGTTTGGAAAAATTAATAGTTAAATTAATCATTTGCAAGTCGTTGAACAAATAAAGTAAAAATTAATGTATATGTTTTTTGACCTTGAATGCTTGTCAACCTGTTGTTTGGAAGTCCCAAAACTAAAATATGAACCTTTCATAACATATAATAGAGGCACATTAATATACTAAAAATTATTATTTAATACATTTTTAAAATAAACTTCAGATCAACTAAGTGTACTTTTTTTTGAAAGTGCTTACTGCTATATTGGGACACCATGAATATGAACAAAAATGCGCTTTTAACATGTTATCTCTATATGTAAAAAGTGTATAATACCACTTGCAGTACACTTAAACCAGTCTTTCATACACTAGGGCACTCAAGTCTTTTGTCCATATTCATTGAACTAAAATATTTGAGTTCATTTTCAAGTTGTTCCACAATAGCACAGTTGTAGTAAACTGAGTTTTCCTTTGTCACTATTGACAAAGTCGGTAAGTGTATTATGCCTAGTGTTTTAAAAATCTATTCAGATTGTAGAAGTTGTGTAGTGTATTCCAGCTTTAGGAGAAATTTCTGAGACACACCAAATGACAGTTCACCCAAAAATGTTCTGGCATCATTAACTCACTCAAACCTGTATAACGGTTCTGAAACCAAGAGATTTCTTAAATAAATGGTGGACTGTAAATGGGGCATTGAAAAAAAAAAACATTAGCTTGACCTTTAGCAAAAAGATTGTATTTTTTAAGTCGTAAGGCATACTGTGCAGGCTTAGATCAGACTGTTCTGCTAAAAGTCCTTGAGAAGGTTTTGGTGATAACCTGCTTTTCATTTCCACCTTTATTACCTGGCTAACATCCGGCATGGATCAGCATATCTGTTTACACACAACGACTGCCACCGTTCTATTCCACTGGCTTAACGTGAGCAATTCCTGTGAAAACCCATGTACCAGATGAGGGAGTGCAGTTCAGGCACAGGTGTGCCAGAACCCATAGCCTGACCAAGGATACTGCTTATATCCAGATATGGCTGTTATCAGCATGCTCGCAGCTGGCAAGCTTTAGCGGACCTCTCTCTTTTTCTCTGCAGGACGTTTCAAAGGGGGTTTTCCTCCTAAGGAAGCAAAGAGAAAGTTTCAGCTCTGTGCTGAGGGATTTGACCCAAGACATGTCCCCTGGTTGTAGATTGGGTCATATGTAGGGGTTAAGAACACAAGACGGTGTGACACTATGGCATTTGTATTACTAGTCATACTTGAATCCAGCAGTGAAGCGATCTGATTCTTACAATTTGAACACCTGCGTTCTATGGATTTCCACTTTACTGTAACTGCGTTGAGTATTGAAAATCTCCTCAGGTGGTCCTCAACAACTTGTATTGAGTCACACGTCTACAATATTTCCATTTTTTATACAGTGAATAAGGTGAAAGCTCCTCCTATGAGCAATCAAAAGCCATTTCTAAACAAAATATACTTCTGTGAGCAACTGGAGTGATTGAAAGTCAACTTGGGTAGCTGGCCACTTTATTCAACTGTAACACAGCTTTGTGAAAAATAGAAAATAGTAACATGCTTGGTTTAGATTTAGTAATGTATCCAGTTGCTCCCAACAGATGGAGGACGCAAAGATGCTTCCATTACTTTGGAACAAAGTAGAGTAACGTGTTGAAACTAGTTTAAACCGGTTCTATGCTATTTAACAAACGAGTTCATTCTAATTTGAATGCGCTTCTTGCTGTTAAGTACAGTAAGTGTCATCGTTTCCATTTATGTAGCACAAACATCCCAAAAAAACATACAGTGGGTACGGAAAGTACAGTACAGTAAATGTTTTGCTCTTTGTTATATTGCAGCCATTTTCTAAGATCATTTAAGTTAATTTTGTTTTCTTCATTAATGTACACACAGCACCCCATATTGACCATATTGAAATGTTGATATTTTTGCAGATTTATTAAAAAAGAAAAACTGAAATATCACATGGTCCTAAGTATTCAGGCCCTTTGCTGTGACACTCATACTGTATATTTAACTCAGGTGCTGTCCGTTTCTTCTGATCATCCTTGACATGTTTCTAAGTTTGATTATACTGATTGGACTTGATTACAAAAGTCACACACCTGTCTACATAGGACCTTACAGCTCACAGTGCATGTCAAAGCAAATGAGAATCATGAGATCAAAGAAACTGCCTGAAGAGCTCAGAGACCGGCACAGATCTGGCCAAAGTTACAAAACAATTTCTGCTGCACTTAAGGTTAAGTCCACAGTGGCCTCCATAATCCTTAAATGGAAGACGTTTGGGACGACCGGAACCCTTTCTAGAGCTGGCCAACGTCAACAATTCTGTGTTTTTCTGTCAATATGGGGTGATGTGTGTACATTAATGAGGGGGGAAAAATAACTTAAATGATTTTAGCAAATGGCTGCAATAAAACAAAGAGTGAAAAATTTAAGGGGGTCTGAATACTTTCTGTCCCCACTGTATTTAACAATGAGTATCAAAGTTATCAAAACTTGGTGAATCTGGTCTTTTAGCAATAAGACAAACATTTTTTTTATTATTTATGTTGACATTAATATTAATATTAAATGTTCTGCTGAATATTAATATTCTGTACACCAGTGTGGAAATCATAAAACAGTTCTTCATGATTCTTTTATGAATACAGTTTTAATGAAAAGAAATTACAAAAATAAAGATAAATATTTGTGAACATTATAAATGTCTTTACTGACACAATTTAAATATGTTAAAAATATATAATGTTCAATTATTTGTTTTAATATAGTTATTTTATTTAAAATTGTATCAAACATCAATATTAAATTACATTTAAAAATATTTCAGAGTGAGCGTTTAATTACAAAGTGTGAGTTTTCATGGTAGTTTCACAGTTCAGGTTGTTTTTTTTTTTCCTATAGTCACTTCCAAAACTATTCAGACAAGTTGGGAACATGGCCAGAAGTGAATTATTGATGTGGGCTACGGACTGCAGAAAAAAAGAAGCATTTACTTCATGTGGGTTTGCCTGAATTAATCATAACATGAGACTAAGATGGGTGATGAATTCTCTTTCAGTACAAAACCTACCATTTTTCCAGTAACTGACAGATGTCTTCTTGACCGTGTGGACCCAGCCATTATCAACAGCATCACTTTACTGCACACATTAAACATTTAGCAGACGCTCTATTGTGTGTATTGCGTTCTTGCATTTTCCGCCTACAGTGTAAACTTGCGCAACATGCAATTTTGACATCAGCATTCCCAACGTGTCAAAAATGTTTGAAGGAACCACTACCAGAGATAACTGCCTCACGATTTGTAAATGTACCAGAACTTGAAACCAGACTGGGTCATTGCAGTGTTTAACTGCAACATTTCAAATATTTACTCAGAATTACACGATGAATTTACACTGACATGCATTCAGAGTTTTGAACAAATGCTAGTGATTTGATTTTGTCCCCAAATTATCCTCCCCCACAGATTCCCTCCATACTAGCTATAGGTGTAGTTTCCATGGAGACAAACACTGACTGTATAAGGGCTGTACATTTCTGATATGCAGATGTGTGCAGTGGTCCGAGAGTAATAGAGCATCACTGAGATATTAAAGTTGACACTTCTAACAGACAAACACAATGTCAAGCTCCTTTCCCGCTGGATTTATGGTGCGGTTGATGTGGTAAGTAGCGTTGACTGCAGGGTGGAGTGGGGGCTGTATGAATACACTGCTACAGAAAGCAATGAACTGTTGATTCATCCCCCGTGTCTGTGGGCTTGCACACTTGATCAATACTAATCCCCTCATCTGTCACAAGTCACATCCAGTCAAACATCTCTCACTGTCAGCACATGAGCGCACAAGAAAGGGACTCTCGGGCCACTGGTTTAACAACCTTCTGGATCAGCTGCTAAGAATGCAGTTATGTAACTCTAAAATTTGTATGTATTTCATTTAACATAAAAACTGCACGATTTAAATATAAATTAACTGTGTAGTTAAACACTTGTATATTTCAAGTGTTTCACACATATAATGGTCAATATGGTGTAAATGTAAAACAAATTCATAAATATAGCTTCAAAGAAAAGATGCATGAAATATAAAGGCACATATTGTAGCATACCCTATCCTGTTCTTGCGTGTATAAAAATGTCTACATCTAACACATTTTTTATGTATTTATTTATTTCAACTGAGCTTGTTTCCTACGGAATTACCTTCCCTTGAAAAATCCAAGACACAAGACATATTCTGTGTTAACATATGTTATACCAGTGTTTCCCACACATAGATGAATCCGTGGCGCTGCGCCACAGATTAAATTCCGACCGCCACAGATTCAACACTGACCAAAAAAAAAAGAAAAATCAATACCGCCCGTCACATATTGCGTTTTGTTATTCTTTTGTACTCTATTTAAAACATGCAGCGAATTCGTTCAACTGCGTTTCCTTTCCCTGTTCTCTCTTCATCTCTCTGTCACTCACACGTCTCTCCCTCACTCTCTCACACAGCCCCTCCCCTCCGTGATATACGCGAGCGCATATAGTCGCTTATTGGTGTACATTAAGTTTGATGTATGCTGAGAGTGATTCCTGTGTAGTATTAATGTTTACTATTTATACTTGTTTCATGTATGACTACAAAAAATATAATGTGAACAGTTTTATTGGGCATTCAGTTGTATTATGACAGAATCTAAACGCAAACTGACACAATGACGTCACATACGTATGCTAATTATTGTGACGTCGCCTGCCGGCACAAGTCTCTCAAAATCCTGTGGGAAACACTGTATACCTGTATTTTGAATTTTTCATTGCTTTGAGTTTTAGAGCCAACAGAAATGTCAGTTTTTGTTCCATTTTTTAAAACAGTGTAGGAATCTCATTCGTCAGTGATTATTCAGTGAAACTTCCAAGAGAGCAAAGATGAATTAATTAATTTCAATTACAATAAACTAAATCTACTAAAAAATTTCTTATTTTGTCATTGTCCTGTCATGTAACCAGTAAAATAGTCAAACTCTATGGACATTTTTACAATGTATTTTTTTCCTAGTACACCAAGAACAATTTTATCAGATTGAAATTGATTAAAACACATTCTTTCATCATTCATTGTTCTTCATCTTGATCCTGTAAATTACTCTGCTTTCCTTCATCATTTCTTAGGATTTTAACTTAAGCTTTAGCAGCATCTTAAACAACTTGTAAAAAATAGTTTTAAGTTCCATTATTAGAATATATGCCTCTGTTGTGGTCCTGCCAATAACCTGTAAAAGGAAATTAATTCCAATCAATCTCTTTTGATCAGTAAGCAGACGTGTGATTTTGGCTATCAGACTAAATCAATAAGGATAGCTCAAGGCCAGATACATAAAACTTTCTTAACTGACAAAGAATACGTTCCAACCTTCATCAATAATGGATATAAATTGACATCATCAAATAAGATCTCAGACTTCAGCAGGTATTCGGCCTCCAACAAAGAGTACAGGCAACAGCAGGTGGGAAATCCAACTTAAAATGCGGTTCCCTTGAAGCTGGAGCTAGAGGAAACTCTACTTATAATGTATTCGGTGTCAAAGCGTTTCAGGTGTAGATAAAACACTCTTTCTGAAGGTTTAAGAATACTTTTGAGAAAAATGTTTGCAATGGACTCACGTTGCAAATATAAAATGCCCAAATTAAAAAAATGAAGGAGTAAAGGTCACACTTTATATTTATATTTATATTACCTATACAGTATAACACCTATGTACTTACACCAAAAAAAATATAGGTACAATGTACGGTTCAACCTGTCCTCCAACCAATACGCCTGTATAGGTCATTTGTGCAATACCGGTGAAATACAACTCATCAGAGCGTATACAAAAATGTATTGGTCATGTGATTTAGGGTTGGTGTAGCAAAGTTTATAGACAGATGCGTTATAAGACGAGAAGTGATCATGGGTTCGAACCCAAAGAATGCATGTGCACATAAAAACTTATAGATTTGATTTTGATTTTGCACATGTAATGGGTAGGTTTGGGTTTTTACTAAACCTAGTAAACTATCTTTTAATCTTTTAAAAGAAAGTATGGTTCAGGTAACTACAGTAATTATCAAAGTGGGTAGAAATGCCCTTTGAGGGCATTTGGCCAAGAATATTTACAACACAGATAAAAAGAAAAAAAAAAGAAAATATAATATTTTCCTTCAAATGTTTTTCCTAACTTATTATCATGTCATATATAACCTTCTGTGATGTTCTGCAAAACAATAGCCTAAGCTTCTAAACACTTGAAAATTTAGCAGTAAAATCTGTTTTCTCTTGGGTACATTGCAGTGTAAGCTTCACAATGAACATCGTCAAAAATCAAAAAATATTTTGAGCAGTAAGATTATAAAAAAATATGTGCTGTATAAAATTAAGTAGACTATTAAATTGGTAAATAAATGTATCAGTACTTTTTTACTTAAGTACATAAATAAACAAGTAATTTTGTACTTTCACTCCAGTAAAATTGAAAAAGGAGAACTTTTACTGAAGTAGTATTTTATTATATGTATCTGTACTTTCACTCAAGTACTTTGTGCACTTTGTTCACCTCTGCAAATAATACAAAAAAATATATAAAAAAGTTGATTTTTTAGTATATCTGACTTAAACACTAAACTAGATGCAGATGTGAGGTTTACCCAAATCAGAGGTAAACTGTGTGTTGCATATTAAGTATTACTTTCATCCCAACGGATAAAAAAAGGGTTGAAATCCATTCAAGCATATTTATAATAATGTTATTTTAATTGAAATAACATCATTAAAATATATGCATGATTGGATTAAAAAAAACATCCTCTGGGAATACTGTCTGAATACACAAAACTGACTTCATCACCTGCAAAACATCCGATTTGAATTACAAACCGGTTTTGGTTCAGTGTGAACGCACCACTTACAGTCTGCATTTCTGTTTATCCATATTTCCCCCCATAAATTAGCTCTAGTAATGAATTACGCCTACTCCAACCTGCCCTCCCCTCGTCCCCTGGTTCTCAATGCCTGCCTTTGTCCGAACATGAGAATGAGCCATTCTCTCTCTCACAGATGACCCCTCTTGTCTCCACAGCCGCCCGCTGAGGACGTGACTGCCCACGTGGTCTGGATGCCAGCAGCTGCCTCTCACAGCCCCTGACGTCCCCTGGCAATCTGAGAAAGACATCCTCATCCTCAGTTTCCACTCTCTCGACCCCCCCGGTCCGCGAGGATTATTGAGTCTTGGGATTACTGAAGTGTCTGCTTTGGCCGTGGGAGAAAGGGCACACTATTACTTGTGAGTATCCTCAGCTGCTCTGAGCCTCAGTTCTTGCCTGTGCAATTACAGTCATTATGGGCTTTTGTGCTTACTTGGTGGAAAAGAAAACGCAGGGAAGACTTTATTAGAGCAAATGAAATGCTTCATCAAACATTATTGGCCATTACTTTAATTATCAGCATAACAGAATGAAATGAACGAAAACAGATCTTTCTTGCCTTGAGTTCTTGTATCTGAAATGGGCTCGAGAATAAATTGAAACCGGCTATACGTGACGTAAAGGAACTGGGGCATTGCCAGGGATGTCATGCTACTGTTTTGGCCACAAAATGCCTAGAGCGAGACTCGGGCATGTTAGGGATTCGGCTAGTGTCTATGTGAGTGAGTGCATAGTTTGTCAAACTACTGCAATAAATAATTGAAACAAATGTACGACAAGGTTGTGTGTAGTTGCAGCGCTTGCTAGGGTTGTCAGCTCTCTCAAGCTTTCCAGTTGGGTTTTGAAACTCAATAGATGGAGAGAGAGCACACATCATTTGATTTCTATAATCTGCGAGACCTGCTATCACCTGAGAGTTTTAGCCTGGGTCTAGGGGCCAGTAAAACATGCAAGGTGGAAGTCGCAAATGATTTGGAATCCAGAATGAATTAATGCAATCTGAGATGTGGAAAGAGGGAAAGCCTGAGAGGCTACATGGATGATTTTTCTGTATGTGGATGCAGTCTGCCTGAATCTGAAATTGACTGGACTGATGAAATCAGCACGCATGTCTGATTGGGTGAAGAAAAATTTATACTACAAAGAAACACGCTAAAAAACACAGACCCACTTTAAAAGAAAGAGACAAGATGTTCTTTCATGCCAGTTGCATTTTTGTGTTTTGATAACATTGATAAAATAACATAAAGATAACATTAATTAAAAAATGGGCTATATTTCCAGTCTTAATAGATGTTCCTGGTTACACTGTGTGCAATTTATAAGAGTGCTTTATTTCAAATAATAATAATAAAAATAAAATGTGTGAAACAACCTTAAAATTCAACATCTTTTGCTTTTAATTATTAACTGCTGCTTTTAACTCTAATTTCAGAGGATTCTATCAATATAGGCTAAAGGTTAAAATTGTAATTAAACTAGTTTCATTAATTGATTAATAGTAATTTAATCACATTCAGAATAAACGTTTAGTTTACATAATATATGTGTGTGTACTGTGTATATTTATTATGTATTTAGGGCAATATTACACAATATTAAAATGATCACACACCCCATTAAAAGACATAAACACGCATTTTAGGCTTATTAATATGAAATATGATTTGTGCAAAAGTAATACTCCAAATAAAGTATAATAAAAATATTTATATCAGTAGGTTTCGAGTTATCAGTCAATATGTTAATAGATTTGAACTTTACTTAGAAAGAAATATATTTGAAATATATTACTTTTTTTACAAGGGTATATATATTTATATATGAAACACAAAACACATACTGTAACATACATAACACATATTAGTAAAAAATATTTTTACTTTTAATATTAAACATCTTCTGTAATAGTGATTATGACTACTTCAGACCTTAAAACAAACATATGGAAGCTCGCATTTCCATCTAAAGCGAATAATAAAAGGTAATTTTTTGAGATATAGATCAAAGCAAGAAATAAAATCACAATGGTGAGAAAAGAGAAATTCTTGTAATTCTTTTTCAACTCTTACAGTACAGTAAGTGAAAATGGGCTTCCATGTTGTAGCGTAATTCAAACCACAATAATATCCAAAGATTGCCAAGGCTATAATGGAATCCTCCAAAATGTCTCAACATCAATGTCTTCGACAATGACACAGCCCTCACATATACGCTTGGTAAACACTTGAAAAGCAGAAACCGCAACAATCCTGAACTCAAAATCAGTAAATCAGTGTCCTTTTCAAAAGGTGCGGATGGACGGATGTCTCAGATCAATCTGGGAGTCCAGCCGTCATCTATCTCCCATCTGCTTGTGAACACTGCTAAATGAGTGTCAGAGGAGTCTTGCAGCTCTAGATAAGGCAGCACAATGGCTGTCACAAACACACACCAACATACAAAGTGCACAAACACGGTCTGAAAGCACCAGGAGGCTTTGGATGTGATGAATTGAATGGAAAGACTGTCCTTTGCAGCACAGCAGTGTTTCAGTGGCACATCCTGCTCCTGCAGAGAGAGTGCGGCTCAAGAGAGACCCGGGCTGATCAGCAGTTCTTGGACTTAATTAACACCACAAGTCTAGCAGCTGTTGTGCCTCCCTTACCTTTGCACTCTGTACCTCCCACATCTTATAGGGGTGAACATGTTTAAAAGCACATATAGCAATCAACAAACTACAAAAGCAATAAACAGCAGACATAATAGATATAAAATAAGGTATTGTACAGATCTAGCAGATATGTACAGTATTTACAGAAATGACTTTAAAATTGCTTGGCTAATTAGGGTCAACCTACCCTGTATGTAACTACCTCTAATTATACTAATGCTTTAATAAAACTGATTTCTTGGCTTTTTAGATAAAAACACACAATTAACCTTCTTGCAGGGTATTTAAAAATGAGTTACATTAAATCATAGTTACAAAACCCACTAAAAGGTCTTTATAGTGTCATTACAAGTCTATTAAGAACTACCTAAAATCTGTTAGAAGTGTTCTAATACAGTTTGAAGTAGACAGTTGTATAGATAGATAGATAGATAGATAGATTCTATCCCATATGTACTAATATTGTTTTTACTGTATACAATATAATATTATAATGCATTAATTTACCTTTTTGTATCTATAGTCAAGCTGCAATAGACTATAATGTGTTTTACTCATGCGGCCCATTAACTTACAGTACATTAAAACTGTATAAAATAGATTTGCTGTGAGTTTGTCTCCATCAGCACAGCACAAATGGAGGGACATGTGCCCATACATCCCACCCACAGGGATAATAACATCTCTCATTATACAAGAGCTTTTTGAATGACTGTGGGAAAAAAAAAACTAAAACACATCCCCCTCTAAGTAAATAAGATTGAGGAAAAAAATAGTTATTTGATATTTATCTGTACATCCGTCTTCTTGAAGGCAAAAAGGTTTATCACCCCATGGTTTTATCAGTTATAGGCAGATGTGAGCAGGCCTAGGAAGCCTAGCAACCCTGACACATGGATAATTTATATTTCTCGGGGAAGACACTTAAGCCCATCCATTTCAATGCTCGGAGCAGTATGTTAAGAGAAGAAACTAGCTTGTTTTCTAGAAGGGTTCTGTATTACAGACACAACAAAGCGTTTGATTTGACATCCAATGCGCTTCAGCAGCCTTGCGTGTTAAAATCCTCTCACAATTTGGCACACTAATTCATTTCGTAATGCTTTCTGTGGAGCCTGAAAGTTTTACAAAGAATAAAAATATCTGCTCTTCTCTCTCAGCCGAGATGAGGGGTGGCACGCATCCGCAAAACATTCCATTGTAAACCCAGAACAAGATCTATTAATAGGCTGTTCTTTATCTGCTCATTAAGAAATCAATAGGATACGTCCACATTTGAAACAGGATGTAACCTTTGCGCCTGAGACTGATCTGATATCATCAGAAAATCCTGGTATCTCGCATGTGTTCAATTATAGCTGCTGAGATACTCCAGTCTACTTACAGCTGTGTGGGAGCGCGACTGATTCGTTCGCATTCGAGTCGAACTCATAATTAAATCCATGAATGTCCGACACAGCGGCTGAGACAAACCCATGGCATTGTGGCTTGTTTATGTGACATGATTTTAGCATTTGTATGGCTGCGAGTAATGCAAGCAAATGAGTCAAAGCGTGTGTAGTAAATCCACTCTAAATCTATTTCTCTTTTCCGTGTGTTTCTTTCTGCTCTTTGGAGTAATCCCATCATTGTAGAGCAGTTCCAGTGCGGAGCGTTTGCTGCGAGTACTTCTACGTATATGCCATTTACATGCTCCTAGACTGTTTGCACACAGCTGCTAAGCTATGCAAATAGCAACACAAACTCAACACGTCTTATATGCGTAGAAATGATTGCATGATAAATATGTGTGAAGTGACATGGGCGGTTTTAATGGGGAAGCGGAATATGAGGACATTAAAGGCATTGCCTAGTACATAGTAAAATGCTTTATAATGCTGTTCCATAGTAAATAACTGCACAGGAACAAATGAGCACACAATTTTAACATATTAATACTCTCAAAGGGATGGATCACCCAAAAATGAAAAATCGGTCATTAATTGCTCACCCTCATGTCATTCAAAACCTGTAAGACCTCAGAACACAAACGTCCAGAAACATATTTAGTCTGTGGTCCAACCGTAATTTTACGAATACCTTTTGTTTGCGAAGAAAACAAAAATAGCGACTTTATTTAACAATTCGTCTCTTCTACAAAACTCTGGTGCCATTTTTATATTTTGTTTATACTAGGGTTGGGTCGATAGACGATGCCATCATCCATCGCAGATGGCCGAAAGACTTCACGATGCTGAGCTGGAATTGCGATCCCCCGTCCCGCCGAAGCAGCAGCAACCAGCTCGCGAAAAACACACTTAATCTATGGAGGCAAATCTATGCCATTAATAAGCGAGCGCACCACTGATGCTTGTGAGCGCGGTAAATCATTTCCGCGAGAAGAAAACGGATGTGCATGCACAGAAACGGGGCTCATTTCAAACCCTCGCACGCACTTGATAGCCTATGTCATCCGCGCGTAATTCAAGCACTCGTGCGCGATCATTCCTGCGCTCAATCCTCTCACGCCAACACTGTTTTGTCAGTCGTGGGGTGGGGCTTGGTGTTTTAGTTACAACTAAACATTCCCTCACACCCCTAACCGCTGCCTACGCATCGTACGATGCCAAATTGCTCGACATCGCCCAAACCCTAGTTTATACTTTCAAAACAGGGTGAATGCCAGTTTTTTGTCAAGTTTAGGTTTTCATTAAATTACTATTCTAAAATATCTTGGCAAAATTAACTTGTTTAGTGCAGAAAATCTGAGATGAATTGCAGCAAATTGAGGAGGTGCAGTGCTTTCTCACAGCAAAAAATAACCAAAATAAACCATGTAACATATATAATAAAGGTGTACTGATACACATTTCCGGCCAGTCCTGTGTAAACTACAGCATGCAAAGTTTTTATAAAATAAAATATTATTTAATAATTTTTTTTTTTTTTTGTACTGTCGTGAAATGGTGGAGTGGAAGAGAACAACGCAGTCTGAAGTAACATAATAAACATAATTAAAGGTTTTGGAATAGACTTAAACTTAGCAATATATATATATATATATATATATATATATATATATATACCAAATATATATATATAAAAGGACAAATTTCACCATTTGTTGGGTTTTTCTAGTTCGCATCACATTTTAGCAGTGTCCTTACTACGTTTCTGGACCTCGTGTTAGGACCCTTGCTGTCAATGAGATGGAGCTCTAATAGATCAGGGAGCTCTCGGAATTCATCAAAAATATCTTCATTTGTTCTGAAGATGAATGAAAGTCTTACAGGCTTGGAACGACATAAAAGTGAATAATTAATGACAGATTTTTTTTTTTTGGGTGAACCTTTAAATTACAAGAAACTGATTAATGAATCATACCCCCAGTTTCACAGACAAGGCTTAAGCTAGTCCCAGACTAAATTGCATGTTTGAGCTGTCTCAGATGAAAA
>JAUMHR010000075.1:7724447-7747007 GCA_032361145.1 Enteromius fasciolatus | reverse complement strand
GGAAAAACACAACATACAACAGAGCGGCTGGAAGTGCTACCCTAGAGTTCGGCTGGCACTTCCAGCAGATTGTGACAGTAGCAGTTTTTAATGTGTCACAGCCACGTATCAATTCAAATTTAATTATAATTTAACCTAATCTTGTCGGTTAATAATGGGTTAATTGATCGTCGATCGGTTAGGAAAAATACATTAACCGAAATTCCTATTTCACATGCAGTCTAATAAAAGTTCATCAGGAAAAAGAATATATAATACTACTGCACCAGTTTATGATTAGCTTATTGCTTGATGATGGAGTATCTAGTCTATAACAAAGTACAAAAGCAAAAATTCCTTGTTAAAATCCTAATAACTGTCACAATTAAAAATCATAATTAACTTGTTAAAATCATAATCAGTGTCCTGCTGTGATGACATGAGGTTTCTAAACCTGATTATTTCTAATTAACATGATTATTTCTAAATGAAAACTTTAAACAAAATAAGGTTATTACTTTTAAATATACTTTTGGAATATCCCATCATTATTTCACTATAATATGCAAATCTGAGTATTTAAGAATAAATATAATAATAAATATAGCTGCTAGACATAAGCAAAAACAAATAAATAAATAAAATAGACTACAAAAATACACTTCCCTTCACTGGAGAAAAACGTAAGGATTTGCAAACCTCAGAGTTATTCATTATTTCTGTTATTTTTAGCCAAATTAGGGTTTTGTAAGCAATTAGAAGCGCCCTTGTACAGAAACTTCACAAGTGAGCTTTAGCCGTTTACACACTGTAGCATCCCAGCAGAATAACATGCAGATAGACCTTTTACCGATGAAACCTGAAGAAGATTAACAATGATTGCGGTTTGTAGAATAAATGTTTGCTGCTAAAACTGCTTGCCATACACCTACTGACACAGACCTAACATTACAAGCATTAAAAGCTTAGGCCTAATTGCTGTATTTACAAAATGGTATCAAAATTATTATACAAATAATTATACAAACGCTAACTAGCAAATTAGATTTAAAAAATACTAATAAAATAAAGGTAAAAACTAGCTTGGAGCGTCTGAAGCCCATGTGTACAACACCACAGATCATCACGAACTCGCTTACTCGGCCAGTATTCATTATAAAACAACTGCCAGATATGACATTTGACATCTACGCGAATATTACTAAAACGCGTTCATGAAAGCATGTTGGCCATCAGTGTGCCGAGAGCGCGCATACTTAACGTTACGTGGTTTGTACGCGCATCTATCAAATGCTGCTTTACCTTGATTACAATCGTCGTCTTCTACCGAAACTGCTAAGCTGGTGATTCACAGTTCTGCGTTTTATTCAGGCGAGAATTGACGATAACAGACATTACAAATCAGTCCGTGTACGGGCTGTGTATCATCTGATCATTCGTTATTTTAATTAATATTAATAGTGGAAAATAATAACAAAAAAAAAAACGTTTTTTTTTGTTAAAAAAAGTGCAAAAAAAATATTTTGGCTCAGTTTTCAATTTTTGATTCACCTTCATAATTCGTTTTACCTTGTGGGTGGTCATGACACGCCCCCTTTTTGCAGATTGGCCAAAACTTGCCGTTTTGGTTGTTTATTTTACAGATCAAAAGGAAAGAAACAAACAACAACAAACATTCTCTGCATTTAAATGGGCAAGTGCTAGCAGGACATGTATGTGTGTGTGTGTGTGTTTCGAAGAAAGAAGTCTTTAAAACGGTGAATTGCCCTAGTGCACAGTTCCAATAAATTGCGATGGGTTAAATCAAAAGCAGACAAATGCGAAGTCAAGCCGGACCAGTATTGAAGTGAAGGTGATGGAAATATGCAGCAGTCATTTCAAAGCATTTTATTTAATAAATACATATTAGTTCATATTAAATTTTATTTATTAGTATTTTAATCATTTTAAATAACTGCTGATCTAAGAAAAAACTGTCAAATCTCTGCCCAGGTACGAGTAGTATTGCGTTATTAATTAGTCTGCTTGTTTGATGAGTAAAAGAGGAAATGTAATTGCAATAAAACGGGTTATTAATCCGTACACCTGAAGCAACAGATGAATACTATTTTGCTGTGCGGAACTGCGGAAGAACTGCTATGCATGGTTTGATCTTCGACTGACCAATCAGCAAAAAGGGACGTTTAATTCCCGCCCACATGTAGAAATCAAATATTTTATTTTCCTACCATGGAACAAAAAAAACGTTAAGCTGTATTCTCGTTTTTTACTTGTTTTGAATGCATGAAATAACATAAACTGGCGCTGTTTTCTCGTTTTTCCATCATAAATATGAACTCAAATACTGAATGATCAGATGATACACGGACCAATACCCTGACTGTCAAAGCCAAAATTATGGAGATGGCCAATCAAATCAAATCAAAGAAAGGCGGGATTTTACTGTTTACAGAAACCTATTTAGAAATCCTACTTCACTCTTCATTTGTAATCGTGAGGGTAAGATGTAGGCTAGGTAAACTAAACGTTTGATTTTTAAATTTTAATTTCCGTTTTTGTGGTTTTGAACATCTTTCGTTAGTCAGAAATGAAGAATTGTTCCCCATGACTTCGGCTATTTAACATTTGTATTTGTAACGTTAGCTAGCCGTATCATCAGACCTAAACCAGGACGTCATTTGTCATTTAAATGTGTTCTATGTCGTTAGGACTGTGTCATAAAAATATAGTATTTACTTTACAATAAATTGTAATCATTATTATTATTAATAAGAATATTATTTTTATTTAGATTACATTTTATTTCGATAGTCCATTTAGACATTAGTAACTTTGTAACTACATGTCAACTAATTATTATTAATTCTCAACTACATGTCTACTAACTCAGAACAGACTGTTATGGTAGGTTTAGGGTTAGTAGAACAAGTGGACATATACCTGCAAAGATTCTGATATGTTGTGGATCCACCAAAATAAAGTATTAAAATATATTAAGCAGACAGTCTACTAATTCTCTAATGACTGTTAGTTGACATGTAGTTGCAAAGTTACTTACTGTTAGTAGATTGTCTAAAGTGGACCATTGAAGTTACCATTATGTACTTAAACCTCTCTTTTGGAGAGGAACCATATAAAAATAGATAGAAATATGGATAGAGAAACCGTGCAATCCCACCTATGTTTTTCTTTATGTCAAGGCTTTGAATTGCTTTATTTCTGAAGTTTCTGTAATGTTTGGCCCTGTCTTACCAGAGATCTGAGAGAGGCAGCATAATGGTTTATCATTTTTTACTTGACCACATGGAGCTGAAATCGAATAAAAAGTAATGATAGTCATTTTGATCAGATAGTACATTAATTCCCTGACACTTATGAGGTTCCCACATATCTTTCCACTTATATAGTCTCTCTCTTAGTGTCTGTCTCTCTTCACTTCCCTCTCTCAGGTAATGACCAGGCATAGAACCAACCCTGGAGATGCC
This sequence comes from Enteromius fasciolatus, assembly GCA_032361145.1. Lineage (NCBI taxonomy): Eukaryota > Metazoa > Chordata > Actinopteri > Cypriniformes > Cyprinidae > Enteromius > Enteromius fasciolatus. The sequence goes on along the minus strand of JAUMHR010000075.1, from coordinate 7,743,543 downwards.
GAAGAGAAGAGATATTCTTGCCATTGTGTTAATTGTGTTACCATGGACCCTCCTCATCACTGTGTGGCACCAAAGTGCAATTGCTCCCCTGCTGGCCATCCGAAAGGGTAACAATCTCTCGTATACATACATACAACATGTTTGTCAATGCCAATTTTGATATCAAGCAAAACGACAAAATTCAGCAAATCTATTAATTTTGGTCACATTAGAACTTTTTTTTCCACATAATGTTATTCTTACTGCAAAATGATCTATAAAAGAGCATTATGTGCTACCCAAGATTTATTTTCTTGCTACTTAAATACATTTTTCTTTTATTATTATTTAAACATTCACAAGACTAAGTATACTTTGTCTTTCAGCACATTGTGCTTTCATTTCACATGACATAAAAATAACTATTCATGTAGATTAACACAAATCCCACTTTCTAACGCATTAGCTGAGTTTCAGCTCATGTGCCTACAGTAGCTTTAAGAGTCCACTGACTCCAATGAAATTATCCAACAGCTTCTCATTTATTCACCTGCAGAAGTTTTCTCCAATAAAACCCCCCTCTGAGGAGCATTTCTGGTGTCAGATTTGCCAGTTTGCATGTCTATCGCTATTTTAGCACTTACATTAAAACACTTATGTAAGTGGATGAGTCACATACACAAGTTGTATATATAACCTGTTATTTATGGGCCATTCAGGGCAATCTAATGGCCACCTCTAGCTCAACCTACAGGGAAATACAACACCCAGCATTTCAAGATCTATACATTCATATATATGCATGTCAATACCATCAGCTTGTGGAGATTTACAGATGTGTATTCATTGAAATTATCATGAAGCAATTAACATGAGTTTGTATGATGCCTAGGAGGCAGTGAACATCTGGAATGCTAATGGAGTGTGCTAATCTAATGGTGCTAAAATGTCTGAAGTGAGAGCAGGGCACTAATTGAACAGTGATAAAGATCTGATACTATACGTGAGATGCCATCGTGATTTCTGCCCTTAATGAGCTATCAGCGGGAATGTGCTGGGACTGCCCACGCCATCATTTTGTGAAAATATTCTGGGGGAAAAAAAAGATATTTGGTAACACTAATTATTTCAGCAATATCATTCCAGCTTGCTCATGTAAGAGATTTAACAGAATAGTTCAGCCAAAAATTGATATACAATCTTTCTTCCATGGAACAAAAAAAAAAGACATTTGAAAGAATGCACCGACCACCGTGTCCTAAACAGTTCTGAACTAAACTAAAGTCATATAAACCTTTGAAGCACACAAATGCACTATATCAGTTCTAAACCTGTGTTGTCCAGTCTGACAATCTGACACTGCTGCTTATCCAAGAGCTCTGTGCATCACTATACAGATGCCAAAAGCACGCTACAGACTATTTATTGCAATGTGGCCTCCTGTAAGCTCATTGCCTTCGCAGAGAAACCTTTGCAGTCAATAAACTGACATGACAGGTAAAGGAATTTAGCCCCAGCTCCAATTAAACACACCTCAACCAGCAATATAAAGTATTCAAAAGGATAACTAGAATCTAGCAGGTGTGTTACTGCAGATTGGAGCTAAACTCTGCAGGACGTTGGCCCTCCAGGAGAAGAATTGGACACACCGGCCTAATCAAACACATCTAACCACTTCTCAATATTATGCATACCTGCACATTTTTTGTGTGGGGGAGTGTCTTTATATAGACGTACTGTATCTCTGAAGATCTATAAAATCTATAATCCCCCAAAACTGCAGCACTGCTTCATATACAGGTGCAACTACGGTAACTGCTGCATTTATCCATAACAGCACGTGCATCATTTTCTAAAAAAAAAAAAAAATACTGCTTAGTAACATGCATTAGACCAGGGCTCTTCAATCCATGTTCAACTTTCTCCAATTCATCTGTCTGGGTGTTTCAAGCCGTTGCAAAGACCTTGATTGGCTGGTGCTTAAGTAGGATAGGACTGGAGTTAAATTTTGCAAGATTTCAGACTTCATTGGTGATCTCTGCCATAGACACTGGAATTCAAAACCACATTGCTACCTAAACGTGTACAATAGCTCTATTCTAAAATCAGAATTTTCCAAAACAATGTTTACATTAATGTAAAGTGTTTATTAATTAAGATTCAGTATTATAGTTGATCTCCATCCTTTTTCACACCCATTGCCCTCTTACCTTTCCCAGGCCCAGAGTTTGCAGGTACTGCATGAACATAAAACTTGGAACAAACAGATTTAAGCACAGCCTTAATAATTTATTTATATATAGCCTTGTAGGAACACAGCAACAAAAAAGGGCACTCCAAAAGAGTCCTGGCTCAGGGTCTTTTACCGATTACGTTCCCCTTCTCTTCTCCTCTTTGTTCTGTCCCATAATAACATTTTTATTTAAAAAGCATTATTGTAAGTATATCAGACTACTCGGGCTGCATTCTTTCAAGGCCAAACAATTGCCTTATGTGAGAAATACCCAAATCTGATCAGCATGCCTATCCACCATAATCCTCAAATCCCGGGAACATTGTGGAATTGCCATCTGAAGAAACATTACCACAATTTAGATGCCAAATACTATTCCCATGAATACAGTGAGTCATATTGACATCACTGGTGATATCATTAGCATTATTAACTTACATGCTGCGTTTTGACTTTTTTATATCTAATTATGACAGAATATTGTCCAAAATTTCTCCTTTTCTGATTCAAGGAAGAAAGAAAGTCATACAGGTTTAAAAAGATTTTCATTATTGTCTGAACTATCCCGTTACGAATTCAAGAGCAGATCATGCAGAACCAGTGCTTTATGGGTTTGAATCAGTGCCTTCTACCCCTGTGGAGTAACCGTATTATGATCTCACGGTTCCTGCTCTCACCCTCTCCAGTCTGTCACCATCTAGTAAAAGAGATCTTAATCATACCAGAGCGTCTAACCATCCACCGGCAACGGCTAGCAGGTACTCCTCTAAGGTTTGTGGCATGCGTCAAACATACAGAGAGCAGCCCTGGGGTGTGCTAATGTCTTAATTCTCTTTCTCTGTCTGGCAGATGATGGGACGGAGACTAGGCATGACACGGGCCCAGCCACAGACTCAAAGGAATACTGCTCACAGGACAAGGACATAGTAGAGGTGATTCGAACAGAATACGTCTACACAAGACCTCCACCCTGGTCTGACGTGTTGCCCACCATCCACGTCATCACTCCGACGTACAGCCGCCCCGTGCAGAAGGCCGAGCTTACACGATTGGCCAACACCTTCCTCCATGTTCCCAACCTTCACTGGATTCTGGTGGAGGACTCTCAGAGGAGAACTCCTCTAGTCACGAGGCTTCTGAGGGAAACGGGGCTTAACTACACACACCTCAATGTGGAGACCCCAAGGAACTACAAGCTGCGAGGGGACACGAGAGATCCCAGGATTCCACGTGGCACAATGCAGAGGAACCTGGCTCTGAGATGGCTACGGGAGACCTTCAACTCCAACAACAGCCAGACAGGAATTGTCTACTTTGCAGACGATGATAATACATACAGCTTGGAGCTGTTTGAGGAGGTGAGTTAAGACAGGCGTAATAATCATCTCCATCTGAAATTTAAGTCCATAATCATTATATGGATGGTTTATCCAAGAATGAAACATTTACTCTCATGTTTACCTTTGGACAACCAAAGAAGAAATTTGTTTCAGATGCTTTTTATCCATATGAAGAATGTCAGTAGAACTCCAAACGTTTAAAGGGTTAGTTCACCTAAAAATTTACATTTTGTCATTAATTCTTACCCTCATGTCGTTCCAAACCCACAAGAACCTTTATCTTTGGAACACAAATGAAGATATTTTTGATGATATCAGAGAGTCATCAGACCCTCCATAGACAGCAACACAACTGAAAAGATCTCAGGTCCAGAAACGTAGCAAAAATATCGGTTTCTAGACCTGGGAACATTTCAGTTGTGTTGCTGTCTATGGAGGATCATATGGCTCTCTGATATCATCAAAAATATCTTCATTTGTGTTCCAAAGATGAACGAAGGTCTTATGGGTTTTTTAATTAATGACACAATTTTCATTTGTGTGAATTAACCCTTTAAGCTCCAAAACAAAACATTAACAGTAGCATAAAAATAATCCATATGCCTCAACTGGTATTCCAAGTCTTCTGAAGCGAAATGCTCAATTTGTACGATTAACAGATCAATATTTGATTAAATTAAAACATTGATCAATGCACTTTCATCATAAGGACAAAAACAGCTAAAACGTTCTTAAAAATATTTCATGTTCCACTGAAAAAAGTTTAAAACAACAGGTTTGGAAAGGTTTAGACAGTCATGGAACAACATGAAGAAAGTATACCATTTTGTAAATTATGACAGAATGTTCGCATATGGGTAACTCTTACTTAGATCGTATTATGCTACGGGTACATAAATACCCTGTCAGGACTTTCTTCACATGAAACACCTTCAGATGCTGGTCTGAAAAGAAAAATCATTGATGGTGGGTGGTGAAAAATGATCAGGGCACATACTTCTGAAACACTGGCAACAAAAGACACAAGACTATAATTAGTGTGGAACAAAAGCTGCCGTTTCTGTTGATATATGTGGGTTGTACATTTTAGAAGATTAATATTCATACTTAACATACTTTCTTCGGTATGGTACTTTCCATGGCCAGACACTGTAAAATGCAGATTTTACAACTCTGTTTTCTTTTAAATCAGGCCTGGCCTTTAATAATATGAGTATAATATCATGTTAATGTATATAATTTGTTTACATGAATCAGTGTTGATCTGTAGAGTCATATATTTCGTTACATTTTAATTTTCTCATACATTTTTATGTGAAAGAGACTAGCTTCCAACCTCTAGCTTTCATTAAAGATAACTTAATATTGTCTCATTGTTTGATGCATATTTTAATTTTTAAACACATTAGTTTGTGATCAAGCTATAATTGGCAGATCCCCTATGGTGTCTGGATTTTGTTGAAATGCTTGTTCTAAATATTAAATTTTAGAAAATGTATCAGAGTTCATAATACATATATAATGTATTTAAATAGCAATCTTCCCAAGATAAACAAGTTTCAACTTCACTCAGGGCTTTCATGTTCCTATCGAACTTAGAAGAGCCGTAGCTCTGTGTGGCCTACAATAAAAAAAAACATCTCACGGAGAGATGGTAATCCTTTTTACTTCTTGAAATGAAGATATAGTAACAGTTCATGAATTATGCATTTGGCCTTGTTTAAAACAGCCATTCCTGCCAGGGTGAATTAATTATTAAGCTCTTATTAAAAATGCTTAGGCAGGCACTCTGAATGACAGGGTTTATTTACAGATGCTGTGTATTTTTACCCCCATTCTCCTGGCTTACTTTTCCGCTATTGACTCGCTGTAAGTGCTCTGAGCTCAAGGGACACAGGCCACTTTCCTCTTTCCTCTGTGACTACTTTGACTTGACAGAATCATTTCAACATGTCCTATTCTGAATAATGAGTCATCTGCATGGATGAGAGAGAAAAACTACTGTACAAAAATAAAACAAAACATACCGCAAAGTGTAAAAACCATAGTGTGGGTTAACTGCACTAAACCCAGGAAAATGTCACACTATAGAAGACAGTGTCTCTACATTGCTGTGATTGGCTGATTAATACTGACCGCCTCTGCCTAGGTCAAACTGATGGTAAGACCGATCCATTATACAGACTACACAACTGACCACACAGACATCAATCACATGATAACCATCATGTCAATGACACGATCAGTAAATCAGTAAATGACATAAATTCAAAAGACATGAACTGCACATTCATTGGACTCTTTGCTAAAATATAATTATCATTTTATAAAGACCAATTTACAGTGTGTGGTGAAAAATGTAAATATTATTACACAAATTATAATACAAATTGAACTTGTAAATGGCTTATTTACTGTTGCTGTATTGATACTAGGGGTGGGCGATATGACCAAAACCTTGTCTCCAAAAGTTAGTTCACATGAATAAGGTTACGTTTCTGTACATGGGAACATTTCAGTTGTGTTGCTGTTTATGGAGGGTCAGACAGCTCTCAGGATTCTTAAAAAATGTCTTAATTTGGGTTCCGAAGATAAATGATGGTCTTACGGCTTTGAAACGATACGAGGGGAGTAATTAATGACGAGCGAACTAACCGTTTAACATGAATGGCAGACAGCAGAAACATTAGACTGCTGTCACTTTAAGAGCTTCATGGATCCAAACTTTCTCAGCTGTTTGCTTTCACTTAACACCTAAACACGCACAAGTGTGTATTTAACCTCTCAAGGCCTATAAAGCAGCCAAAATAACTCTGTTCAATACTCCCACGCTCTATGAACGCCGTCTTCATGTGCGTGTGTCTCTCAGACAGCGAGCACATACAGCAAAAAAAGATCTCATTTGCTGCTGCTTGCATTTCAACTGCTATAAAATCACTATTATGAAACATTTCTGGTATACCGCCCACGTCTAATTGATGGCAATTTAAATTGTTGAAATATTATCTGTTAACAGAGGTATTCAGCTGACTGTATTTTTTTGTTAAAAGAAAAGTCAGTGTTTTATGTATAAAGCTGAAGAGAAACATTTGCAAACAATACATATTTACTGGTATAGTGTTTTTTCAATATACAATATTAATATTTAATATAAAAATACTGTGTATTTAAGTTATTTTAAGCTAATTCTGACAGCCATAAACAAATGGGTTTTTTTTTAAATTATAATTCTGTCTTGTTCCACAGATTGTGTAGCGCTCCCTTGCAACCCTAACACCTAAACACACCGGTCCTAATAAACATAATATTATATATTTAGGTTTCTCATTGAAAGTAAAAGTGCTCCATAACCTGGAAAGCATGTAAAAGTCCACTACACACCACCATCTATAGGTTCTCTCATTTTCTTCTGTCCAGCATTCAGCGTGAAGCACTTTAAATGAGAGGCAAAAAGCAGAAAACAGCCGTTCATTATGCTAAACTAGGGCAGCCTAGCTTCAGCAGCCCTCCCCAATGACAGCTAGTTTAGAAAAGATTAATGTCATTCTGAATCTGCAACGAGTATGCATCCTTTTCAACACTTTCCCATTTCCAGTTGTTTTTATTTCCACCAACAGGTACAGAAAATACCCCTCTCTTTCTTTAATGAAAAATGGCAGTGGCACAATTTATTATTAGTCTCTGCGGAAGTAATCGGATTGAGGGTGACATTTTGGCCAGGAATGTTCACTTAAAGCCTGATATGGTGAGAGGAGGAGTCAGAGTCAGTCACCTAGAGCTACATTTGGATCAGTGTGGACAGCCAGTAACAGTTCAGTCAGCAAAAGCACCCTTTACATTAAGCTGAGTCTTAATCAATTTATTTATTTATTTTAACAAACACATTGTGAGCGAGTGGTTTTCGTAAATGAGAAAGAGGCACAGTGTTCCTTTCCATCTTCGGTCCTTTTGTGGTTTCTTTGTAAAAGCTTCCCTTGGATACAGTGGGCGATGCATTATGGGTATAAAGACAACTGCTTCACTCTCCCGTTCTAGCCTTCACTATTCATTAGGCAGTTTCCTTTTATGATGTGGACCACTTGCGCTGGGCGGCACACAAAGCATTTGGATGTAGGAGTGTAGGGAGTGTTTGAAGCAGGAAGATTAAAGCAGAATCTGTCTCTCACATGTTTTCTGTCTTTCACTGTCTTACTTCCCGTTTCTGTTCACCTCACATGACCTGCTCAGGATGAATCCTGCTGTTAAGATCTATTTGTTACTACAGTGTTCAAAACATGATCCTAAGGAGTCCAATCAGGCCTGTGTTATCTCTGTAGTGTGAAAGTGTGAAGGCACACTATAAACAGAAGGTGAACTGACATGGATGAAAGTTTTGTGGCGTGTTTGTACAGCAGGGTTAAAAGTGCCCTGTAAAAAACCATACATAGTTCACCTTTATTGTTTTGAAAGAAGTCGCTTTTGTTTAGCATTTCTGATCAAAAATACTGTAAAACTGAAATACTAAATAAATACTTTTTCTTTTCTGCAGATGCGATCGACTCGTAAAGTTTCAGTGTGGCCTGTAGCGTTTGTTGGAGGTTTACGATACGAGTCTCCAAAGGTCAATGCAGCAGGAAAAGTATACGGGTGGAAAACAGTATTTGACCCTCACCGGCCCTTTGCCATTGACATGGCAGGGTTTGCCATCAACCTGCGGCTCATTTTGTTTAAGCCTCAGGCTTACTTCAAGTTGCGAGGGGTGAAGGGAGGCTACCAGGAGAGCAGTCTGCTCAGAGAGCTGGTCACTCTCAATGACCTGGAACCCAAAGCAGCCAACTGCACTAAGGTGAGGGAACTTTGCTCTGACTACGCCAGTAATGACTCAACCTTATGTTGTGCCAAACCTATTAGCAGTTTTAGAGAAACATAAAACTATGTGTATCTGGCCATTCAGTCAGCAATTGGGATTGCATGCCGTTTAAAAGAAGCGTCTTTCTGTGCAAACCCCGGGTAAAGTTGCAGTTGCAAGTGTTTGAAGCCAGGCACTTTTTGCTCAGTAAAACATAAAATGTGATATTGATGAAATAATTTTTAGTTTTAAAAGTTATAGTTTTATAGTTATATATTACGAGGGTGTTTTAGTGCCACCAACAACAAAAAAAATCAATAAAAACTAAAACTACGAGATTAAAGTCATAATATTGTGAGAATAAAGTTGAAACTACGAGAATAAAAATCGAAAAACGATGAGAATAAAAGTAAAAAAATTACGAGAATAAAGTCGGCCTAGATTGGGAGCACCCGGAGATATTCTCAGCCAGTTTTTTAGCGAAATACAAACAATATTGTAACATGACATATATATAGCCTGACATATAGCTGAAATCGCTTTAGTTTAAGCGGCAGTGTAAGTCAATAATTTCCACGATAACAATGAGACTTCATTATAAATTAGTCTATAGCCTGTTTTCCCATGCCTTCTGATGTTCCTTCACTTGAAACAAAGGGAAAACACATTCATTTGAAAGAATAACTGTTTTATATCAAAAGAAACAAAGCAGAAGATTATTGTGATTGCTGGGTGTCTGGCGTGCTACAAATAATGAACATATATGTGACCCTGGACAACAAAACCAGTCGTAAGTGGTAATTTTCCGAAATTGAGATTTATACGTGATCTAAAAGCTGAATAAATAAGCTTCCCATTGATGTATGATTTGTTAGGATAGGGTAATATTTGAACGAGATACAACTAAATTAAAATCTAGAATATGAGGGTACAGAAAAATCGAAATGCTGAGAAAATCACCTTTAAATTTGGCCAAATGAAGATCTTAGCAATGCATATTACTCATCAAAAATAAAGTTTTAATATATTGATGTTCCTGTGCAGTCTTTTAATAAATATTATATTCTTGATATTAAGTGGTTTCCGCAAGTTCTTAGATCTCATCTTAGTAACATCAAGCGGCCGCTCGCATGCAACAATATCCAAATATGCCTAAATTCCGATGGCCTTTTCTCAATCCGGGCCATTTGCAAGTGCACTATACTAAATATTATATTTCGACTTTATTCTCGTAGTATTTTAACTTTTATTCTCATAATATTGCGATTTTATTCTCATAGTTTCGACTTTATTCTCGTAATGTTACGACTTTAATCTCGTAGTTTTACAAACCCAATTATAACACAAACCTATTTTTGAAATTTTTAAGGTTGCAACTATTTAGATGCTCGTTATATAGATTATGCAACCTTTGCCTGGTTTTCACAGACGAGGTCACACCAGGGAAGAAAAGTTCTGTCTCATGTCAACTTTAAGATGAATTTTCCACAGTGGTTGCATTGAGGATGTGTTTAAGCAGGATCTAGTTGCAGCAGTAAAAGTTTTATTAACAGTAACTCAAATTAACAATTACTCAGGATAGAAATCAAGAAAACTCATAAAACAAATCAAAACAGAACATAAACCTGACAGCTACTGTATACATTGATATTTCATTTTAAAATTGCATTATATCTCAAGCTGTGAGGTCTCTCTGCATAGCCAAAGCACCTTTAATTTCAGCTGCTAATGAGAGGTTTGTAATTGGATGTTTCTGCACATACGCACTCACAGGCTAGAAATCGCCTTCATAAAGAAAAAAATATATTGTTTACGGAAATCCCTTTCTATGAAGATGGTTTAGAAATGTTTTGTGTAAATGGCTATCCTCAAGAAAGTGGTCCAAATTATTATTATGTTATATTAAATTATAATTGATTTTAATGAGGTTAAGTGAAGTAGGTAGAATTTTTTGTGAGAAGTTCTCCGGTACACACAAATAATATACACAGTTATTATTAAATGAAACCCAGTGGTTTTCTTGAAGTCTTCAGCATTCAGAAAAAAAACTAGGCTAGATTTCGAGAACAAGCTTTCATATATTGGTGAACTATTCATTTAATATGTGAATCCAAACTTTTCCTCCTAAAAACACCCAAGGACAACTACTAAAGAAATTACTATTCTCACTGTTTTATCACAGCGTCTCACTCTCTCTACTAGCTCATATTTTCGGAGTAATTTGTTATGGCACTCCTAACATTACTGTCTTGCCAGGATGAATCACTGCTGCTGTAGCATTCATCATTAGTCACTTGGAAAAATAAAAAATTAAACATGTAAATGCATGATATAATGGCACAACACCTATATGTGCATATGAGACTGTGTGTATATGCATATGGGGAAAAAGAAACTGGCTAATTTATGTTTTAATTGGTGATTTGTGATGGGACTGACTAATTGATATGTTAATTGACATTACTGAGCTCAGGGATGCCTTATTTAAGATGATACTTAACCAGGATTTAACCATTTAGAGGCAGAAAAAACTATCTGTCTGTTTACCCCAAAGAATAGAACAGGTGCATAAATACACCTGCATACACGTCGCATCTTGTTTCTGGAAAAGATGAGATTCCATGAACTGCATCCGCTGGAGCAACTCGACAGACGCGCCATTATTTCAAGTGGGACTGTTAACCTCCGTGAGCAGCTCAAGTGGAAGTGGGGCCTCCAGACCCATTTCAACACTATTAGAAATTATTCATGAGCAATGAGCAGAATGACGAGTGGTTTCTAAAAAACAGCAACAAGGGAAGAGAAAAGATGAGTGAGTGTTTCTACCTCTAGACATGAACAACCTTTTTCAGGAAGTGTAATGAGGCAGAATGTTTTTGTACGGATTACTTTATCTCAATGGCATAAATAGGTAGAGTAAAATATATAACGCACATCGTCTCTTTATGTCTTTGCCATGCCAAGAGACACATTTAGACAAACGCACGCAGTAGCTATAGCTGATGTATATTGTAGTACTTCAGATCTGTACCCAGAGAGATGTTCTGGTGGAAATGTTCTACACTCCGTGAGGATCGCCATGCTAAATTTGGAGATGTACTGTGGATGGTACACTGTTGCTGGGGAGAAACTTTATATCCGTGAGTATCCGTGTAGGAGGCGGCTAACAGCAGATGATAGAACAAAAAGCGAACGATTCTAAAAACAAGACTAAACTAAAAGAACAACTTTAACAGTTGAGTCAATGACAAAATAGAGTGTACGCAAGTACAAAACAAGAACAGGGGACAGGAACCTAAGCAACATGAACATCAGAACACAAACACAGGCAGTACTTAACAGTAGTCATGTTGGTTTCATATGGTTTAAATTTAATATGGTTTGGAATTATTATATATATTATTTCTAACCGCTACCAGGTTGGACCCTCTTTTACTGCCAGAACTGCCTTAATTTTTTGTGGCATGGATTTAACAAAGCGCTGAAAACATTAGATTAGATTTTGGCCATATTCACATAATATCATCACACAGTTAATGCTAATTTTTCTGCCCTTCCACTACCCTTTCTTTTGAATTGAGATCTGCATTGTGACTGCGGAGGCCATATTAGTATGGTGAACTCATTGTCATGTTCAAGAACCCAGTTTGAGATGGTTTGAGCTTCATGAGGTGCCGAAGTAGAGATCGGTACATAAAGGGATGGACATGATCAGCAAAAATACTGTGGAGTTTAAAAACAATGCTCAGTGCTTAGTGCTAAGGGGTCCAAAGCGTTGCAAGAAAATGTCTCCCAATACACCACTAGAAGCAGCCAGAATTGTTGATACAAGATTGGATGGAGCCATGCTTTTATGTTGTTTACACCAAATACTACCATCCAAATGTTGCAGCGGAAATTGAGGTTCATCAGACCAGGCAACCTTTTTATATTTTCCAATTTTAGTGAGCCCGTACAAATTGTAGCCTCAGTTTCCTGTTTTTTTGCTGACAGGAATGGCACCTGGTACGGTCGTCTGCTGCTGCAGGCCATCTATATACTGTGTTTTAATACAGAAATGAAAAACAAGCTCATAGAATGTGTAGAAATCACAATTACAGTGTGATATGAGATTAATATACACAAATAGATCCAGACTATTATGTGATTGACCTAGCTAAGAAGAACAGTTCATCAATACAACATTTTCCATTTTCCACTCTATAAAAAACTAAATGTTTGGGTTTTTTAATTACAGATTCTTGTGTGGCACACTCGGACGGAAAAACCTGTACTGGTGAACGAAGGCAAGAAAGGCTTTACAGACCCAAACGTGGAGATCTGACATCTGCTTCAGTGTTGGTAATGAAAAAGCAATCTGCTCCGACTTAATCATCTTGGGTTTCACTGAGCAAATATGGGGCCATTGAAGGACATGAACCGTGTGTTTAAACTGCAACTTAACATGCTAAGTAACAGAAGTGTTTCTCTGTACAGATGTACCTCTAAAGATTTTTCTTAATTTGTGTTGCAGGGATGCTTCCAGCAGGACCCAAAAGGGGATGGCAGGGAGATATTACCTACTACCACATTTTGGAACAGTTTGGATGCTTTTTCCTGTAAACCACAACTAAACACGCTCAACAATATGGACCTATTATTCTAAAGCACAGATTAGTCTTTTTTAAGGCAATATCATCAGTATTTTGCAAGAACAAAACCAGAGGGCGCCAAACAAAGAAAATTGAGATGTATATTGATGAGAGAACATCTGAGAACTGATAAAACTGCTCACTTCCACGATTTTATAAACTCTGCTTTAAAAAGAGACACAAAAAAAATGGTTGCAACAGTCTCAAAGGCTGACCAAGAGCGAACGGTCATCCATTTATGAACGTCGACGTTCCTTCACGTCTAACGGACTGATACTTAATCATAAAGAAGGGAATGTCTTCTTTTTTATTTACATAATGTGTTTTACGTTCTTGTTTTTGTCGTTTACATTACTGTCTTGCTAGCACAGCACTACTGATATTTTGCCTCAGTTCAAATTCAGCGTCACTTTGCGGTATTAAACCAGTTCTATCACATACCAGGCCTAGCTGCTATACTGGATTTAGCGATTACAAAGTTGTAACACGGTTCTCATGACTAAGACCTAAATGATATGAATAGCACTTGAATTTGTTCCTGTGTGTCCATTGTTCCTGTTAGGACATGCGTTGTAAATATAACTTAAAGATGAACAATCAGAAACTTTAAAATAAAGTGATCTAGCGTTCAACAGAACAAGCAATGTAACTACTGTATTTGTACTTCAGTTTAAAGTAAGAATCCATAGTTTACTATTACAGCATCCATAAAAATCATACATGTTCGCAGTGGTCTTAACCAAAGGAGATGGAGCTGATGGGTAGGGTTTCAAAATGTTAGTATTCAGTATTAATTGGGCCAGCCTCGGAGAGCAGCACAGAGCTCGCCTCAGTGAATATTCAGATGTATTTATATGTCAAACCATAGCTTTGGGCTTTGCAGAGGGGATCTGTCATGAAGACATGTTGCTGTACTAATGAAGCTAATACTGAGACACCTGGGAATCCAGAACAAAACAGAATGTCTGCTCGCTAAAAGCATATTAATAGAATATCCAAGCCACATCACTGACATTACATTTGCACAAAACCTGTACTAATATTACGATAAATCTGGCCTGATTAGCGTTAGACTAAATCTGTTTTTTTTTAAGCTGCCTTTTCACTGCTTATGTCAGATTATGAACCCAAATTTATTAGCAATGGTCCAATCATTTTTGAAATCCAGTGTCGTGACAAATTAAGGTCTCCATTACAACCGCAAGTGATAGCATTGTTTCAAAGAACTTGTAGCACCGGATTACAGTTGCTACGAAAACATGTAACGTCGTTTGAAGTATGTTAGAATGACCACTTGCTGTCTGCTATAGCATGCAAGCTTATTCATTTCATCCTTTTCTTAAATGATAACTTCAACTTTGTATTGTTACTGTGTTATATGTAGTATATGTATAGTTAATAGCTGGATAACACTTTTGGTAACACTTCAGAATAGGGGTCCAAAATAATGCATTAGTTAAGCATTAATTAATGGTTAATTTGTTCATAATTGAGCAAAAACACACTAGTAATTAATGATTAACCTAAAGTGTTTTTGCTCAACTAATGCTTAATTGTGAACAAATTAACCATTAATTAATGCTTAACTAATGTATTATTTTGGACCCCTATTCTGAAGTGTTACCACACTTTTTATGTCACCCAAAAGACATTTGCAGACAATAAATGGGGATATCTGGGTTTGAGGAAACATTGGAAAAAGCACAAATCGTGTATATTTACATATACTAACAGCATTGTAACAACCTAAAGTTGACTGAAGTTGTCCTTTTAAGTGATAGTTGGTAGAGATTTGATTTGTCATGGCACTACGATACACTGAACAAAAAACAAAACAAAACAGAAAGAGACTTTCCCACTGAATTTGATGTACGAAGAGCATAAACTATCAATAGTTTGAAAATGTTTCTCCTGCTTCTGTAGAATAGATTAACTATTTATTATAATTATTTATGCTGTTTTATTCTCATGTTTTTTTAACTGTAGGGTAAATGCTTATGCTGTCACGGCTCCTTTACTGGAGACCTCAACGGAACCATGGTAGCTTGGTAGCCACAAAGAAATGCATAGTTTATTTAAACTGCCAATAGGAGGACAGGTGTGTATACAATAAAAAGGCAGCTTTACAGGGTTACTCCACCCCAAAATTAAATATTTGTCCGTTTAAGATATTTAAATATTTAGACTGCCGAGTAATGAAGACTGTCAAGGTCCAGAAAAGTATGAAAGACATCATCAGAATAGTCCATCTGGCATCAGTGGTTCAAGAAAATAAAAATAATGACTTTATTCAACAAAGTTTGTCACCGTAACATCACCGTAGTGGCATTTTGGAAAGTATCACTACACGCAATTACTGTACGCTCTTTTGTGTCAGACGCAACACAAGGATACATCTTCTACATGTATTTGATTTGAATGAAAACAGCGCATCTGTGTGGCGCGGCTGACACAAAAGAGCGTACGCTATTTGCATTGATACTCTCCAAAATGGCACTACAGTGACGTTACGGTAACAAACTTTGCTGAATAAAGTTATTTTTGTTTTCTAACCATACAAAAAGTATTCGTCATCTTCAGAAGACAATTAAGATATTTAGTTTTTTATGAAATCCAAGAGCTTTCTGAGACCGCAATGCAACTACAACATTCAAGGTAGTAAACACATTGTTAGTAATCCTTGTGACATCAACCATAAGACCATTTTAAGCCTTGAACGTGGTAGTTGCGCTGCAGTATATACATTTATACTAAATTCATGTTCCGAAGATGAATAAAAGGTTTGAAACAAAATTAGGGTGAGTAATTTATGACAGAATATTCACACAGCAACAACAGACAACTTCTTGTGTGAGGAAATGAATAGACTCGCTAGTTTAAATTAGTACAAAGACATGTATATTGGTCATAACTTCTGAAAAGAAAGGCGCAGACACTATACAAGGATAAAACATTGTAGGGTACAAGTATATTTTGAAAGTGTTTGTATTAAAAATGAAGAAGTATGCATTGGCTTAAAAGCAGCTGTTGCTTCTTTTTTAGCTTTAAAAGAAGCAACAGTGCACTGCAGCACATATATAACCATCATACCGTAAACACTTATATCATGAAAAATACATACACTTCTTAACCCTGAGCACAAAAAGTGAAAAAAGCAAGCAAGCCCTCCAGCAGCTTAATGTATCATCTGGAAAAGCATTTACGGGTAGATGTCGGGTTTTGCTGCGTTACTTGTAGCTATACATAAGCAGTGTTAAAAAAAAACATGGTCAAGCACAAGTAGTTTATATGTCTGACTTTAGAACATCATTTGAGGATCAGACATTTTCCTCTGCCAGTTCATTATCAATTCATTTTGTGTCACTGAACGATTTAAAAGGGTTCTGTCACTTTAACAACCCATACTGTAATTAGCTCATCAATAAGTTGTGAGGCTTAGGGGATCAAACTTTTCAAACTTTTGAGGACCCGACCTCCTCCTTCTGGGATGTGATGGATTATGGCTGTAGGACGTTTGAGTAAAAGCACGTTTCTTTGTCCTTTCTGAAGTTTGCGCGAATCAAAGTCTTCAGTGAACACACACATAATAACACACAGCTCCACGCTCTTATCTACGGCTAGCAAAGTACCACATCCCTACTGAGTTTCAAAAGCCTCTTGAGCTCACGGAGGCCTTCAAAGCAGCCAAACAATACACATGCAGACTAACGAAGGACAAGGGACCGTCATTAAATTGAAAGACTGCGTTTTTTTCCATGAACTCGCATCTTCTTTTATTGTGCAATTAGCAGGCTCAGTCCATTAAAAGATGAAAACCATAGAAAAAGAAGGGGGTATTATTGTTTCGACTGACTGAAATGCAACCTTTCTGGAGGCTTTTATTTGATTCACATCTGTGTTTGCAGCATTTCATTAGTCTGTGGTTCATAGGGGTCAACTTCTCTGCGAGTTTTGTTTTCTTTTCATGCTCTGAAAACCACGTCCATCCTTCCATTCTTTCCACATTCATACTAACACTGCAAGACTATTAACACGGCACCTGTTGGTTGCTTAAACGGTGATGCTGAGATGAAACTGTTTGCTTTAGAAGCGGAAGACGATAGCTTAGGCAACCGAAAGGATGACATATGAACATGTGAATTCATTCATCAAAAAATTGCCTTCTAGCCTGTTTCTTTTTCACAGCTGCATCTGTTTTGTGTCAGATGCTGCCACAAACTCCCCACTTAATGTATTGTTGAAGAAAAACAACTGTTGTACGAGGTTTATGTATTTATTCTATATTGATATATTTATGTATTTATTTACATTACAGTCTTTTCTTATGAAGCTGAACTTCCGCTCGAATATAAAACGCCTACGTCTGTTTCTTTCTTATTTCACGAAACACTGGCTGAGCTCACAAACAGCACAGGCCCATTGTTGTTTTACTCACATTGCTACTGAACTGGGACTTGATTCATGGACTAACAAACAGGCGGCTCATTAAAAAGCTGTTGACGAAACCGACGTAGGTTATGACCTGCGCACACAAGCCTCCAGTAATCAAGGACATCTCTATTGATTTCGAATCTGATTCCAACTCACATTAGCAGCGTTGTATAACCATCCGAAATCATGCCAGGCTGTTTGCTCATCTATTTTTGTAAAAATGATCAGATTTTCCATATTGCCCACTAAGTGCTTTTGCTGAAATTAGTACGTTTGCCCAAAAACACCCACCTTCATCTTCTCTCTTACTTGCAAGATGAAACATTTCTGCATGTTGCTCTTGTAAATGTTCTTCTTTTTGTTCCACAGATCATCTCAGAACGAAAGAGAATAAAAATGTCAGAAAATAATAAATGTGTTAGAAAAAAAAGAATGTGTTTTGAGTTATTGGATGTGTATTTGGGTATTTTGTGTATCATGGTTTTGCTGTAGCTTATGCAGTGGGTACTTAGTATTTAGACCCCCTTAAATTTTTCTCTCTTTGTTGTATTGCAGCCATTTGCTAAAATCATTTAAGTTAATTTTGTTTTTCTCATTAATGTACACACAACATTGACAGAAAAACACAGAATTGTTGACATTTTTGCCGATTTATGAAAAAAGAAAAACTGAAATATCACATGGTCTTAAATATTCAGACCCTTTCCTCAGTATTTAGTAGAACCATCCTTTTGATCTGATAAAGCCGTGAGTCTTTTGGGGAAAGATGCAACAAGTTTTTCACACCTGGATTTGGGGATCCTCTGCCATCCCTCCTTGCAGATCCTCTCCAGTTCTGTCAGGTTGGATGGTAAATGTTGGTGGACAGCCATTTTTAGGTCTCTCCAGAGATGCTGAGTTGGGTTTAAGTCAGGGCTCTGGATGGCCATTCAAGAACAGTCAGTTGTTGTGAAGCCACTCCTTCGTTATTTTAGCTGTGTGCTTAGGGTCATTGTCTTGTTGGAAGGTACCGTACCGCTTAGAATTCAGGCCAAAAAGTTCTATTTGGTTCTATTTATTCTGGTCTCATCAGACTAGAGAATCTTATTTCTCACCATCTTGGAGTCCTTCAGGTGGTTTTAGCAAACTCTGTGCAGGCTTTCATGTCTCTTGCACTGAGGAGAGGCTTCCGTTGGGCCACTGTGCCCTAAAGCCCCGACAGGTGGAGGGCTGCAGTGATGGTTGACTTTCTACAACTTTCTCCCATCTCCCGACTGCATCTCTTGAGCTCAGCCACAGTGATCTTTGGGTTCTTTTTTACCTCTCTCACCAAAGCTCTTCTCCCCCGATAGCTCAGTTTGGCCGGACGGCCAGGTTTAGGAAGGGTTCTGGTCGTCCCAAACATCTTCCATTTAAGGATTATGGAGGCCACTGTGCTCTTAGGAACCAGCTTTGTGCAGCAGAATTTTTTTTTGTAACCATGGCCAGATCTGTGCCTTGCCACAATTCTGTCTCTGAGCTCTTCAGGAAGTTCCTTTGACCTTATGATTCTCGTTTGCTCTGACATGCATTGTGAGCTGTAAGGTCTTATATGGACTGGTGTGTGGCTTTCCTAATCAAGTCCAGTCAGTATAATCAAACACAGCTGGACTCAAATGAAGGTGTAGAACCATCT
>JAUMHR010000075.1:7656865-7668651 GCA_032361145.1 Enteromius fasciolatus | reverse complement strand
TTATAATGAGAACAGGTTTATCATATACCTTTTGACGTAATAGACCCAGATTCAAATGCACATTTGGCAAACTTTTTTCCTCCATTCTTAAATTTCAAATGACACCAAAAGGCATTTATTTTTAATAAAAATTGTAAGAATGTATCAGGTAGGGTTAGGGTAGGTGTAGGAAGGGCTTTTATCCCAATAAGGTGGCATTCATTTAATAATTTGAATTAAAACTAAAATGTACACTCAAAAGTACTAAGGTGCAGATAATTGCCACTATTTGCAATAAGCGGTATAAATAGCAGAAAATCGTGATATTTTAACATAAAAATAGCAGGTCTTTTCATAGTATAAATATAATCCATAGTTATTTGCACTTAGTGTAAATATCAAATCACAAAAAACACAGCGATTTTCACTTAGTGTAAATAGCCAATGCATTCCCATTTACCTAAGGGTCTGAATGGCTGGAAGTTGCGTGGTAGTGTACTGGCTGCCGGCTGACTAAAAGGCTGAGGAGAAGGTGCTCGATCCAACCTCGGAGACCTGGGAGTCAAAGAAAAGGAGCTCGCTGAGTGCTGCAGGGAGGTGCGAGGTGCTTTGCTTTCATAGGTAGGGCTGGATAGCTCTGCATAGCTCAAAGATCCTCTTGTGCTTCGATCTTGAGGCCTCAACGGCATCTGTGCCATTCGTCTCATTGTATTTGGAGACATATTAGGCGGCGTCTTTTGGTCGTAGGTATATCGCGAATCTGAGCTGTCTTTACGGTTTGCAAAAGAGGAATGCTGCTGGGTTAAAGGACTAGGAGATGAAGGCTTGAATTTCATACTGTCTGGGAGAGGTGCAGGAGATGAAGATCGAATTGTGACAGCAGGAGGAAGGTCCAGGTTGGATTCTTTTCTGCCGATGCCAGAATCAGAGCTCAGGCTGCTCATGGAGCTTTGGGAAAATGAGCTCTCATTTCCATTCTTGTTTGCGCTGTACGAACTGCCATTGCTGCTGCTCTGGGGTTTGGGGACAGAACTCTACAACAAAAATACAAAGTAAAATATTCATACATGATGTCGGAGTTCAGATACATCTACATATGTAGATGTGTGTTGTTAACATAAACTTGTGTGTATTTGACAGTTTAAGCGCAATAAGACATGAAAGAGAGCTTAGTTTATTAGTCACGTTTCTTTGCGTGTGCATTCGGACATGTGCGCTCAGAAAACCGTATATCAGAAGAACTAATATGGTACAAAAACGCATGATTTCAGCACAATACAGTATACATGATAATCAAAACCAAACAGATGTTTTAGCAAAGTATGATATAATAAGTGATAAGTGAGGTATCTTGAGCCGAAACTTCACAGACACATTCTAGAGACACCTGAGACTTATATTGCATATTGTAACTGGGCATAATACAGTAGGTTCCTATAAAGGCAATAATTAATTCTGTACCTCTGAAGTAGTAGCAGGAGTGGCTTCTGACAGGAGAGAGCTGAATTCCCGTGAAAGCTCATCTGCTGTGGCCAGAGATGCGCTGAGTTCGTCGTTGATGGACTGAACTACAACACAGACACACACAAGCAACATTGAATGCACACCTTACAGGATGTAACAAGCCACTCCAGACATGTTCAAACTTGCATCACCAACACGAAGGGATGAAACATTACTGGTGTACTGAAATACTCACATAAAAAGCTGCTGCCAAAGCTGCCCTGGGAGTTCATGGTGCTTGTGTGTCTGTTTGTGGGACCTCGAAATCATTCAACAAACAGCCTGAGTGAAAAGAAGAAAAACCAGATCAATCTGTAGTCCCTCACAACCTCTAACAGCAGAGGTCTCCGAGTTCTGGAGGGCCGGTGTCCTGCAGAGTTTAATGAGTTTGCTGACCCCTGTCTAACAGCACGCCTGATTTAAATTAACTGTATCATTGTTTGGAGGTTAATGGTTTCTTACTCAAATCAGAAATAGCTAAATCTATAATAAATAAACTACTACATTTTGGTTGTTTACCTAAATAGATAGAACATCAGTTACTTTTCAAAAACGCAAGTTGCTTTGACTTGTTTACTCCTGACTCACGTTGCGAGAAATTGGGAGCAAGGTGCAGGTGCACTTCCTTCTGGTTGAGGGGTTTCACTTTTGGTGTTAAAGGGTCTTTACTCTTGCTAAAAATTTTACTTTGTGTAAGGCTTTTGTTTGTTTGTTAAAAAGGTTTAGTAAAAGTAATTAGTTACTTTTTTATGGAGTGACAAAATACTATGATGTGTTACTTTTAAAGTAACTTTCCCAACACTGATGGCAGATGTAACAGGTTCATGTGTCATGATGATGATATTTTGCAACTGTGAAAAAAACCTTTTTATAAGCATTCCAACACCTCCAGTTCAAACCCGCCTACATTACATTGTGCACAGAGAAACACCCTTTGTGATTTATGAAACGGTCTTCTGTCCACATATGACACCTGTTGCTGCAACCACTTCTCTACACTAGTATAATTCACTCTGAATGGAGATCTCTAGGCACTTAAAACAACACTTGACTTTCTCATGCTTACTCAACGTGTGAAAATATAGAGCACTTGCTGGACATTTAAAGACACACAGTCATGCATATATCTGAAGACACATTTGGTTAAGACTTTCACCTCCTAAAAAAAACAGGATGCACATTAGTAATGTGTCCGTTGTTTGTGCAGTATTCGATGAGCCAGTTCGTTTTTCTGGCTTACTCAATACTGAGTCATCCAGCTGGCAGAATAGCTTGTCCCACACACAGGCTCAAAAGCTGCTGCAGGTTATAGCGAGTTAGCTGAAAACATCACTATTTTTTCTTATGTTATCTTATGCTACATCATGCCACTGCCGCCCTTTGTGATAGTAATGATTTATCAGAAACATTAAGTTTATATTTGGTGAATGCTGAATGTGGTTATACTTGTTACTATGGATTTATTGATTACTCACTTCCAGAAGATTCTTTTATTTTGAAGCTTTCACAGTGTGTACATGCACCTTTTGTAATACACACACATACTAGCACAGAAGGTCATTGACTCAAGCCACTGTCTTGTTTGTTTTGTCAAGATCAACAAAGTCTGCTACTAACTCTTACTGGTTTATTGATTCACATCAGACATCATAGTCAGGATCACCTCCACAAGCTCAACTCAACCCTTCTTCGTTCCTAAAGGTGACCAGATTTCTTACTTGGGCAATATATTTATGTCCCTCTCTAAATTTATATACAAAAAAGCAGTTCACATTCAAGGACTTGATTGCAACTACATGATTTTAAATTCATTTTATCATGAATTCCAAACCTGTTGCATGCTTTCTGAATTCATACTCTGCTAGTTTGTTTGTATTAGTTATCAAATGTGATACAACTTTCCTGATATCATGAGAACAATGCCTTCTTAAAAGAATGAAAAGAAAAATCTTTTATGTACAGTACAGTACTGATTTGTAACAACGTAAAAGTTCTTACTGTCCCTTTTCATAAACTTAATACAACCTTGTATTGATAAAAACATGAAAAAAACAAAAAACCCTTGACCTACTGTATATACTGTAGAATGCAATTACCTTCTGTTCATAGAGTTAAAAAAGAATAATGAACTCCGCACTGTACAGTATGTGAGGAATGATACACTGCTTTTTTTAACAAGCATGTAGCATGTAGTAAAACACCAGTGACATTATCAAAAACAGCACCAGTTAGTGACAGACGTCTAGTCGCCAAAAGTCTTCACCCCCCTGGTGTGTATTGATATTTGTTCTATCTATCCTCTTACATACTCTCTTTTTGTTCTCTGTCCGATCTTAATCCCTGATCTCCACCTCTCATTCACTGCTCTCAAATCATTTGCCGATTGAGAAGTCTTTGCGTGACTAATAATTCAGCACTTTTGTGCAATGCCGTTGGACTCAGGCCTGGTACAGTAAATCTGGAATGTGGAGTTGAGAGTGACACAAGTTAATAATAACTCTCGTCCTATGCTGATAAGAAGACCTAGCCCATTCAAAGCCTGGGGCGGAAACCACAAAGACTAAAAGATTAGGCAGCTGTGCTTTCTGCTGATGAATTAAGGTGTGGTCACAGAAATCATTTGCTCATGTTCTCTCTTTCTCAACCCAATTTCATAATCAGTTGTTAAGTTTGCCCTTTTCCCTGATCATGCAGTTATATATCATTTATTTATTTCTATTTAATGTATTTAGATTAGGTTATTTGTTAATGTATATGTATATATTGGCCGTCTAATTAACTAAAATTAATTATGAAAATAATAATTAGTCAAGCCTAGATTATAGGCAGGCTTCATTTGTTGAGTGTTGAGGTAGACAAGCTGCTTCTTGTAGGGAAATCATTGCAGACCAATATTTATCTTCAGACATGACAACAACTGTTACATTTCCATGAGAATTTCATTCATCAGAGTGTGTCATAATGAAACAACTGCTGTGAGACTTGACATCATGTGATATAAATATAGCACTGCTCAACCCCAGCTGCATTTAGATCACCGCAGTTCTCCAGATGTTCAATTAAAGAGACAGTTCACCCAAAAATGACAGTTCAGTCATTCACTCACGCTGTCTTTCTTCTGTGCAAAAACAAAATATCAGTCATAAAACTAATTACAAGTAACATAATCTCAGACATGATGCTATTTCATGGCATTGTAGAACACAAGAGTGTTTTATAGTCATTTATAAGGTTCTTAACAACCTTCGTCATGATATGGACCACTGAGCTCATACAAAACACCAGCGTCTTATGGGCCTCACACTGATGCACTCCTAAAACTGCAGGCGTGGAAAACTCAAAGTGAAATTTCACCTAAGAAATTCACATTCCACAGATGAAAGTCAGTCATGTTTGGAACAAAGTTAGGATGAGTACATGATCCCAAAAATTCCCAATAGTGAAATATCAGACGTGAATGCAAAATCACAATTATTATTTTTTTTTCTGATTTGGGTTAACAAGTCTGGGGTGTGACTAGGTGTCAGATAAAGTTTCAGACAACTACAGCCATTAGAGAATATTCTGACAAAACCCTGTTAGTCATCCTGATACCAAGGGTGGGTTTTTGTGTATATTTATAAAACTCACACTCTCTAAAGACTCTCAAGTAACATTTGCCTCTGGAATCTCTCAAGTCTTCAAAATGACAAGCTTAACATTCCTTGTGAATCACACAAGATATCCAGGACACAAGAAATCTACCCTGACTGCATCTAACCTTTAAAACATAAACCACAGCGCACAAAATATCTGGCTGGCATGCAATTAAACCTACATGCAAAGTTGTCTGTGTTTACAAAGTGCCAGAAAACTCAGAACAAGTTGTAGCAGGACAAGACAGATATGCAGTTCAGCTTGCTCCAACAGCCTTTAGTCAAATGGTAAATCAGGTCTGTATGCTGCTGGACTCATTCCCAACTCTGCTCAAAAATGACATGAAGGTACTCATTACTGAGTATGACCTGCTTAAGAGCAATGTATCACATGAGAATCAGTCAACATGTTAAACCCTGCAAACCCTTATATTTCAGTGAGAAAAATCAGTTTATTAAACCTTTATACAAAATCTAAAACAAGCATGCCTATATAAAAAAGTAAATAAATATTAGGTAACACTGCTAAAAAAAAACAAGTTGCTACCAACTTTCATCTTGACAGGACCCTTTATTAATTAATATTCTGAACAACACAGCATACAACAAACTACAGTATTACTAAATAAACAAAAGCTTGGATACGCATTTGAGAGATTCAAAGACTTCGTCAGGTTGAATAATGAACTATGCATTGTTCTGTGGACAGTTAAATGAGCACCGACTACAAAAGCTCCTGCGTGGGTTTTCAAGACATCTGATTTCCATTAAAGCGCTCTGACCCCTTCTTCTCGTACACTTCCTTACAAAGGTACAAAGACGCCTTTAAAAAATCTTTCGACACAGCAGAAATTTTTTGTTTAAAAACAATACTTTAAAATGTTGCTGAAAAAGGCCTGCCATAACAGACACAACCGAGTCTACTGAACACATCGCCCTCTTCTCAAAGCCCAGAAAAGCTGCGAGCTGAACTTTCAAGGAAGACTCAAAATCACAAATGGCATAGTTTCCTGTACCTTGAACAGCTGTAATAAGTGTGAGGTTGTCGTTGTCGTTAAGCCCTAGAACTTAGTCCCGCCGAGCATGGATGTGTTACATGACTAGCTGGAAAACATGTCAATGGTGTTTAACTCTTGACTGTGAAGTCCTGAGAAATTCAGTCCAGCCCACTGCTCCTGAAACCCGACCCAGGTGCTCCAGACACACAGCTGGCGCAGGTAAACAATGCGCTGATGGGCGAGGTTTATTTTTCTCCCTTCTTATTGGTATCGTAATTGTTTTCATGTGTTTATTTTATAGCTATTTAAAATACGTGGTTTTGTAAAAATTCTCATATAAGGTTACTATTAAACATAAACTATGTATGAAATGGGGAAATAATCTTTAAATAAATTACCTTTTTTTCTTTTAAAATTAAACTAAAAATAATAATGATACCAATAAAATAATAATAGTAATACTGCGCGAAACGCTCGTTCTAGATCTCATGAATATTAATATCGCGTCATTAATATTACACAGGAGCATCGTCCACATGACGTCCTTATCCTCCCGCCTCCACGGATGACGCATTTTCCGCCAAGATGGTTGTCGGTGCCTTTCCAATTGCAAAGCTGCTCTATCTGGGCGTACGACAATTGAGCAAACCAGTGGCTAACAGGATAAAAGCAGGAGCACGGAGAAGTGAATTCTTTAAGAACTATATCTGCCTTCCTCCGGCTCAAGGTAAGCTGGCTTTTGGTTGCTCGTGTATAACTATATGAGGTCAGTCCATATGATAAGAGTGTCTCTGTAGGCGTAAACGTTGAGGGAAGACAGCCAATAGCCGTTTGCTCGTGTATGCTATTTAGCCAATCACGACTGCTGCGATGTTGTCATTGAGTGTTTTCAACAACGGATTTACTCAGAGACCAATAAGATGCTAGAAAGAAGGTTCCCTCTGGACAAATGAGAATCGGGGTTGCTTAAAGGGGCGGGACTCAACTGTCATTGAGGTTACAGCGAGTAACTGAAAGTACCTTTTGGGGGGCTTGTTGGATTTATTTGATAATTTGGGACCATTGACCACAAAACCAGTCAAATTTTGAAACTGAGATTTATACATATTCTCAAAACTGAATAATTAAGATGTCCTTTGATGTATAGTTGGTTTCATAGAAGAGGACAGTATTTGTTTTTACAGTGGATTGTTGAAATAAATCTGTCAAGTAACTCAATGTGTGGTGCGTCTTGTTTTCTCCGTAGCATATCACTGGATCGAGATGAGAACAAAGATGAGAATTATGGGTTTCCGTGGCTCCACCATTAAACCCTTGAATGAAGAGGCAGCTGCAGAGCTTGGGGCAGAGCTTCTTGGTGAAGCTATTGTTTTCATAATCGGCGGAGGTTGCATGGTGCTTGAGTACAGCCGCCAGGCCACCAACTCCAGGCGCAAAGAAGAGGAGCTCGCACAATCCATTACCAGTCTTCAGACACAACTAGGAGAGCTTGCACTAGCTACAGAGACACTGGATGCCCAGATCAGAGAGGTTAATAGACTTCTGTTGTCCCTCCCATCCGCTCCAAGTACCAAGTAACAATATGCATTGCTAAGAGACTGATTTATGAGAACATATCAGTAGTGGTGCAGCACTGCCATATACACACACACAAAGTGTTGGTTCGGCCATTTCAGACACAGACACACAGAAACCCAAGGCTATACAAAGGAACAGAGAGTTTGTGTGCGATTGAGTGACTGGCCACCAGTATAACAATTCCTATTTGGTTGGTTGATGCTGTTTTGTTCTAGTTATTTGATTACTCTGTTAAACCATTGCCAAAGCTTGACCGCTTACTATTCTGCTCATCAGTTTGGACGCCGTTTCATAACATTTTCTTCATATAATATTCTGATGGAGTTGGGCATTCATCATTCATCCATGTTTTAAAAATGCACTTGAGTTTTCGATACTTGAATCACCCTTAATATAGGAAACAGAGAGCTGTCTCTGTGTACTGCAAGAAAATCCCCATTACGTTAAAAGACTGCTGTGTTTAATATGGCATGTGTATATGGGTGTATATTTCTGATTGTAAAATAAAGTGAAATATTCTGATGCTGGCTTTTTCTTAAATCTTGAATGTAATGTAGATGTGAAATTCCATTCTCAAATAATCACATGAAAAATTTGTAGCACTTTAGTTTTCACTGCATTGTAGGCACCATAATCTATTTACAGGCAAATTTAAAAATGAAAAATCCTTAAATTTAAAAATTTTGAAAAGTTGTAAGATGCTATACAAATTATGTCTAATGCATTTTATCTATATACCCCTGACAGTTTAGGATCTGTACATGTACTGTATGTGTGTGGATGTACAGTGCCCTCCACCACTCTTGGTAAATTGGAGCAAAGGTGACTGAAAATAAATCTGCGTTGTTCATCCTTTTGATCTTTCATTCAAAAAAATGCACAAAATTCTAACCTACCATTGAATTAAATCATTGAAAATGCGGAGAAAAACTCAAGATAACAGCTCAGGCTGCATTGATGGCTAACTTTTTCCCATTTCCCGACTGCATCTCTGGAGCTCAGCAACAGTGATCTTTGGGTTATTCTTTACCTCTTCAACCAATGCTCTTCTCCCCTGATAGCTCAGTTTGGTCGGACGGCCAGCTCTAGGAAGGTGTGTCCCAAACGTCTTCCGTTTAAGGATTATGGAGGCCACTGTGCTCTTAGGAACCTTAAGTGTGTGGCTTTCCTAATCAAGTCCAATCAGTATAATCAAACACAGCTGGACTCAAATGAAGGCGTAGAACCATCTCAAGGATGATCAGAAGAAATGGGTCTGAATACTTAGGACCATGTGATATTTCAGTTTTTCTTTTTAAATAAATCAGCAAAAATGTCAACAATTCTGTGTTTTTCTGTCAATATGGGGTGCTACGTGCACATTAATAAGAAAAAAAAAGAACTTAGCAAATGGCTGCAATATAACAAAGAGTGAAAAATGTAAGGGGGTCTGAATACTTTCCGTACTGTATATATGTGTGTGTGTGTGTATAACAGAACTGTCTGGTAATGGAATAACTGGTCTGAAAAACTGCCTAATACCATAAACCTGTTAACAACAAGTTTTGCCTGGTAGCCAAACATCAGGGTTTAACAGTCTTCTGTTGAAGAAGTTGACTGAGGAAAGCCAGTGAAGAGAAGAAGCTGGATATGAAGTGATGATGACAAAAAAGAGCAGTGCATGCCACAGGCAAAAGCAATGGAAATGACTGCTTAACAACAACATCCCATAAACCTTGAATTTCCATAAACATTCCCTCTTATCTCTTTCTTAGGAAGACAAATCCCTTGAAACGTAAGAGAAGGCTTTTATATGACTTTTTCAAAAATGAATCAATGCTATAAATAATATAATATTAAGTAATAATCAGTTAATTAATCTATGAAGTGAGTATAAAATTCAATTAAAAGTAATTGTTATAAATAATTATGCTATTAAATGGAATAAAAAAAATATTAAATGATTATAAATGAAAAGAAGGTAAATATGGTTGCTTACAGTTAATTACAGATAAATGAGACACATAACACATAAACTGTATACAGGGTTCAACTATATACAGAGGTTTTTAGGTTCTTGGACCTAAGCTCTGTAACTCTTTGCCTTTATCCATCAGATAATCCCTACATTATCCCTCTATATTATCTTTTAAATAATAGCTTAAAACATTTTTTTTTTGTGCATAATTTATATTTTGTTTTTGTTTCTTGTGTTTGGTGATATTGTGCATTACTCAGTGTATTATTTAATTATTTAAAATTTGTTTGTTAGTTGATATTTCTGATGTTTTGTCTGTGCAACACCTTTGTCAGCGCTTGCTGCTTTTAAGATGCTATAATAAACTTGACCTCTAGTAAAGATTAGTTTTGCCTACATGGCATTTCTTTTATTAATATATTTTATTCGGTGGAATTACATGAAAAGAGTAATATAAGCAGGCTAGCAGCCACTGACTGTGCCTAATGATAATTTGAATAGTAAAGGAATGCATCGTCACTGAACTATCAGTATATTCTAAATGCGTCCAGTAGGTGGCAGCACTCAAACGCTATGGACAACAACATTCAATACGCCTTCTGCTGCCCTGTCATGAAGCTCGCGCTGTCCTGTGTTGTTTACACCACTAAAACCCTCTCCTTCAACTAACCAAGAGCTTGTGCTGTGGTAAGCTCATGACACCTTTTTAACTGACGTTTAAGAATTTGCATTAGAGCAATGCACGTACATTTACACGAGCTAACATTAGCTCAGCTGGCATAACATATGCTTCATAGCTTGACTAGACATGTGCATGTGTCATTTCTCATTATTTCACACCATAATGCGAATGCATTTACTGAATTACAGTAGATGTGCCTGTTTGCCACTGCGTTTACTACACAACTTATATGTGCACATGATTTAGCAAATTAGCTGGGTAAATGTCCCACCCTGTCGGTTTGAACTGGTAACGTTAGCTGTGTTTTGGGAAATGATAACTGTTAGCTGGTTTGTATCTTGTCATTAGTAGGTCAAAGTTGGTTATTAATAATTTAAGCTGATAGAGTATCTTGGACCAGCAACAAACCAGCTATTTTTGGACCAGCAACAAACCAGCATGAAGTGGTCCAGCTGGTTTCTGAAACATGATAACAGGTTTCTGAGCTGGTTATTTTTGTGAGACCAACTTTAAGCTGGTTTTTGAATCAGTCAGCTAGTGACCAGTTTAGACAGATGCTAGAAATTAAGCTAACGTGTTATTAAGCTAAGCTAACATGTGGACAGGCATTAGCATGTATTGATGTTTTCACACAACCGTGGTTCATTTTGGCAGGTTTGGGAGCCAGAGCTTGCGTGATGAGTGTGGATGTGAAGAAACTGAAAGTGAACGAGCTGAAAGAGGAGTTGCAGAAGCGTGGGCTGGACACCCGAGGCCTCAAAGTGGATCTGGTGGAGCGGCTGCAGGAGGCTCTGGAGGCTGAAAAAGAAGCCACCTGCGATGATGAGACCGAAGCAGGTAGTCAAGTTTGCGCGCTTGAAGATCATCCGGTGCATGCTTTGACTTGCTGATAATGAAAAGGCACTCGACTGAAACATTTGTGATCTCATTGCATGTTTTCCTGTGACAGGTGCTGCAGAGGCTGGGTATGATGAGTGTTCTGACCAAGGGCAGATGGCTGCTGAGAAAGAGCGCTCTTCTATAGACCCTAAAGATGAAAATAAATCAAAAACTGTGGATGTGCAACAAGCAAACGCTGAGACATTCTGCAAAGAGGGTAAGGCATAGTTTTGAATTTTGTGACACGATGCATGTTCATGTAAGCTTAATTATGAGTTATGATATTTTCTAGCAGTCTAATGAGGGAAAATTTTTTGGAGGGAAAAAATTTGTGAAATAATTATTTTATTGTTGTAGGTTTTTATAAAGTTTAGCATCTTTTTTGTTTTTGATGATCATAAAATGTATCAAAGTTTGCATTTTGCCCAAATTTTGACTTCAATGTATTGGATTATTAACTTTATTGCTTTCTCCAGATTTTTGACTCTTGAGGCTAGAACGCCAGAATGAGAGAATAGTTCCTAGTCATATCAGCCTAGAAAATCACAACTTTGCATTTTCCGCCAGTCTTAGTA
>JAUMHR010000075.1:7566792-7582930 GCA_032361145.1 Enteromius fasciolatus | reverse complement strand
ATTCTCTCACTAGGATTGCACAATATGAAGGAGGGGCGGTATGCAGTCAGGCCCGTTCATTATGGAGACTCGAGCCTCTGAGAATTGGGTGAGAATATCTCTTATCTATTAACTGGGACATTGTTATACATTTTTTTGCATATATGTTTTGTAATAGACATCTGTTTCTGCAGTTGGAGCGGTAGCCACATGAAGTGGGGCCAGGCTTTCCGCGTACGCCACATCACAACGGGTCGGTACCTGTGCCTGGACGAGGAGAAAGGTCTGATGGTTCTGGATCCAGAGAAAGCCAACACCAAATTGTCTGCTTTCTGTTTCCGTGCTTCAAAGGTAGGTTTGAATTAGTAAAAAATATCTGCTTTTTATTTTGCTTGATTCTAATGGCATTTCTCATTCCTGGAGAACAGGAGAAAGTGGAGGGGGCTCAAAAGAAGCGAGACGTGGAAGGAATGGGTGTTCCTGAGATCAAGTATGGCGAGTCTATGTGTTTTATGCAGCATCTTTCCACAGGGCTGTGGCTCACATACGCTGCTTTAGATGCTAAAGCTGCTCGCCTGGGAACTATGAAGAGAAGGGTATGAAGCCAACCACATGATAATATACCAACTCACACACCTGATGTCAAGCCTTTCAAACTGTTGTATTTGTTATGACCTTACATCTAATCCAAACTCTGTCTTTATCTTTCTCTCAGGCCATATTGCATCAAGAGGGCCATATGGATGATGCACTGACCTGCTCTCGCTCTCAGATGGAAGAGTCTCAGGCTTCTCGTATGATCTACAGCACCACCGGCCTGTTTACACAGTTTATCAAGTACGACTGTACACCACATACAATCTAATGTTACTAACGTCACTAATTATCGTGTAATACTTGTGTAATAGAATAAGAATTCTGCAATATTCTATTTTTTTCCATTTATTGTTTAATTAAAAATAAATAAATGCCAAATAAATTAAAATATATTAATAATTATTTATTAATTTTTTAATCTGGATTTTTTTTTTTTTATGAAATTATAATTTTATTAAGCAAGACATTTAATAAAAATGATACAATAAAATAAAATGATGCTGTTCTTTTTTTAACAGAAAATTAAAATTAAAACAAATATATTTAACAATATTACATGTTTTGATAATGTTACTTGAAGCTGAATATTAATACGATTTCTAAAAGATATTTATTGTGAAAATTCAGTTTTGGCATCATAGGCATAAAATGCATTTTACAGTATATTAAAATGGAATAATACAAATATTTTAAATTTAAATAATTTCACAATAACAGTTTTATTAAAAATATATTTTTGTATTGTTCTATAAATATTGTAATATTAAATAATATTTTATATTGTTTAAATATATATATATATATATATATATATATATATTAATGCTGCCAAATGATTAATCATGTGTGTACTGTTCATATATATTTATATATACATAGATCACTATATAGTATATATATATATAGACACTTATATATATTAAGCATATATTTAGCATATATTGTCATGCATATACATTTATATTTTAAATATTCATATTTTATAATATTATTTTATGTATAAATATCAATAATATTATAAACATAACATATTTTTCTCAAATGCATGTGTTTATGCATTTTAGTATATATATATGTGTGTGTGTGTATACTGTATTTATGTGTGTGTGTAAATAAAAATTAATACAGAAAACATTTGTAAACAGTTGCCTTAAATTGTCTTGTATGTGTGTGTGTCTGTATGAATGTGCATGCATCCTCTTCTCTCTCTCTTGTACATCAGAGGTCTGGACTCTTTGAGTGGGAAGAACAAATCCCCCGGTCCAGTGTCCCTGCCATTGGATGGAGTGGTCCTGTCTTTGCAGGATCTGATCCATTACTTCCGGCCTCCAGAAGAGGAGCTGGAACACGAGGAGAAACAGACCAAGCTGCGCTCTCTACGCAACCGACAGAACCTCTTCCAAGAAGAGGTGTGTGTGTGTGTTTGTGGCTGTCTGTCTGACAATCATCTATGATCCCCTTTAATTAATGTCTCTTTTCTGTTGCAGGGGCTGATCACCATCGTGCTGGAGTGTATCGACCGCCTGAATGTCTACAACACTGCTGCACACTTCTCTGAGTTTGCTGGAGAGGAAGCTGCTGAATCCTGGAAGGAGATTGTCAACCTGCTCTATGAACTTCTTGGTGACTGAATATAAATAATATAATTTTTTTGGAAAGAAGTCTTTTGAAATGCAGTGAAACACTTATCTTGTGAAATATTACAATTACAATATTACAATAAAAGTACTGTTTTCAGTGTCATGTGATGCTTTAGAAAAGAATTATGCTGATTTTGTGCTTAATTACTATCAATTATTGTTAGTGCTCAGTTATTAATATTGGTTAAGTTAAAGTCTGTTAAATTGGAACAACTAATGCTGTACTTAACGCACTTTAATTGTACAGAAGTAGTATTGAAGTCCAACTAAATATATATTTGCGTATGTCTGATTGTGTAAAATTGCATGTATACTTCAGTTACACTTTAAATATCTTCCATTTAAAGACAATACTAATAAAAAATCATACAGTCCTCATGAATAGGGGAATTTTAAGCTTAATATTAAGAAATATGCATAGTGTACAAGTAGTACTCCAAATAAAGTTGAATTATAATTTTTAAACCAGTAAGTCTCAAGCAATTTGTCAATAAATGTTAATAGACCAAAACATAGTTTGAAATAACTGTATTTTAAATATATTACTTTTTTACTAGGAAAGATATGTTAAAATAGAAAGTTTTAAATTGTAATAATATTTCAGAATATTTCTATTTTTACTGTATTTTTGAGGAACTAAAAACAGCCATAATGTGCATAAAATACTTGAAAAACATAAAAAACGAAATAATTATTGAATAGCATCTAAAAGCATACTTTAATAAAATTATTTTTATTTCAATCAGATTGATGGATTACATTTTTGAATGTGTCTCCGTTTTCACAGCGTCATTGATCAGAGGAAACCGCTCTAACTGTGCTCTGTTTTGTGATAACCTTGACTGGCTGGTTAGTAAACTGGATCGTCTGGAAGCTTCTTCAGGTACACCTATAAAACCTTTCTCCAGCACACGGTCAACAAATGCCACAAAATGACTAACAACCCATCTTTAAACCTTGCCACGTACTTCTTGCTCTCATGCGTCTTTCCTATCTGTTGGTCTGCAGGCATCCTAGAGGTGCTGTATTGTGTTTTGATTGAAAGTCCTGAAGTCTTGAACATCATTCAGGAGAACCACATCAAGTCTATCATCTCTCTCTTGGACAAGCACGGTCGAAACCATAAGGTCTGACTGCAAACGTGATTTAGTAATTCTAACGTTTATCCTTTTGCTACACCTTGAAGAACTCAAGTCCTCTGCGTTTGTCCGGACAGGTTTTAGATGTATTGCGTTCTCTGTGTGTGTGTAACGGTGTGGCTGTGAGGTCCAATCAAAACCTCATCACAGAAAATCTGCTTCCGGGCCGTGACCTCCTGCTGCAGACCAACATCGTTAACTATGTATCAAGGTAATATCTCTTGGTTTTCCTCCGATGGTTTTCTTTTACTGCAGCTGTTGTTTCTGTAGGTGTACTAAATCAATTTCAAACACTTTAACTACATGAATGTGACTTACTCCTTGTAGCGTGAGGCCCAATATCTTCTTGGGGACTTGCGAAGGTTCTACACAGTATAAGAAGTGGTACTTTGAGGTGATGGTAGACTATGTGGAACCATTTGTGACCGCTCAGGCTAGCCATCTGCGCGTTGGCTGGGCTCTGACTGAGGGCTTCAGTCCGTACCCAGGAGGAGGAGAGGGTTGGGGTGGCAACGGTGTGGGTGATGACCTATATTCTTATGGCTTTGATGGCCTTCACTTGTGGTCAGGTAAGTGTGGTGATCTTCTATATATGTGTGAGTGTTACTTGTTCTTAAACCATATGTTTTTTCTTGGTGTAGGTCATGTGTCGCGTCAGGTGGCTTCGCCGAACCAGCACATCCTGGCAGCAGATGACGTTGTGAGCTGCTGTCTTGATCTGAGTGTACCCAGTATCTCCTTCCGTATCAATGGCCATCCAGTCCAGGGAATGTTTGAGAACTTCAACGTAGACGGACTCTTCTTTCCCGCCATTAGCTTCTCTGCTGGAGTGAAGTAATAAACATTATAATTTCCTATTACATAACCTTTTCTTCAAAGGATAGTTCATTCAAAAATGAGAACTGGCCCATGTTTACTCACCCTCAAGACATCCTAGTCCTTTCTTCTTTTCAGACGAATCCTATCAGAGTCATGTTAAAAAACATCCTTGCTCTTCTAAGTTTTATAATGGCAGTGAATGGGTGTTATTTTTCAGTATTACAGTAAAGTGCATCAAACGCATTCATCATAAAAAATGTCTCATTATAAATAATACATTCCTCCTTTTGTAAGAAAATATCATACTCAAAATGTCATGAACAGTTATCTCTAGCTTCTGATTTTGCACATAAATTTTTTATATTTATTAATTGTTTTAAAAGAAACGAATACTATTATTTTGCAGGGTTATATAAAAGTGACGTTAAAATAATTTATAATGCTTCAGAACACTTGTTTACTCTGTACGCAATTCTTTTGAACTTTATCAAATAATCCTGAAAAAATATTTCCACAAAAAATATTGTAAGAAATGTTTCTTGAGCACTAAATCAGAATGTTACAATAATTTCTGAAGAATCCTGTGACAGTTAAATCTATGGTGGCCTATCAGTGCACAACACAATGAAATTATACTAATTTAAAAATAAGTACAATCTCATTTTGTGTCAATCATGTTTACACACTGCCTCCGAAACTTTCGGCCGTCATAAAAATAAAAATTTGGATCAGGTACAATTTTCTGTATTTTCGCATCCATATCATGCATTTTGATAGGAAAGGATGCCGACCTGAAAAACAAGTATGAGAAAATTTTTGACTCCATGCGCCTTCAGTGTGACATTTATTGTGTAAATTTCATTGTGTTACTGTTGTGTTGTGGGTTATTTCCATCATTTGGTACTAATTTTCATTGTGTTTCATTTTTCTTTTGCTAATTCTGTTGCCTTACGGCTTGTTTTCGTTGTGTTGTTGAGATTGACCAATGATTGTAAATAATTTCAAAATTTTTATTTCAAATTGTAATAATATTTAGCAAATTGACTATTTTACAGTTTTATTGTGCAAATAAATGCAGCACTGAGTATTGAGACTTTTCAACATGAAAAAATCTGACCAAACCCAAAAAAAACAATAAAGCAACTAAAATCACTTTTTTTCCATTTCATTTTTCAGAGCTCGATTCCTTTTGGGTGGTCGCCATGGGGATTTCAAGTTTTTGCCCCCTCCTGGTTACGCACCATGTTATGAAGCTCTCCTCCCCAAAGACAAAATGCGCATTGAGCCTATTAAGGAGTATAAACATGACTTTAATGGAGTCAGAAACCTTCTGGGCCCCACACAGTCCCTCACGCACACCTCATTCACTCCCTGTCCTGTTGACACTGCCCAGGTAAACTAAACTAACCACATACAACTCCACTGTTGATTTCCAAGACATACTTGGACTCAGCAGCCAGTGTATGTATTGTATATCTAATGTCATTTGTAGATTGTTCTACCTCCTCATTTGGAGCGGATCAGAGAGAAGCTTGCAGAAAACATTCATGAGCTCTGGGCTGTGACTCGTATTGAGCAGGGTTGGACCTATGGAGTGGTGAGCACCTTCTGTCGAATAATAACACAATCATGCTGTACATACAAACTCCAGATCCTTATTAAAGTTAAATGCTCCCTCTCTCAGTTCAGGGATGATAATAAGAAGTTGCACCCGTGTCTGGTGGACTTTCAGAGTCTTCCAGAACCCGAGAGGAATTATAACCTCCAGATGTCTGGAGAGACCTTGAAGTGAGTGTCTGTTGAATATCAAATGTCTAAAGTTCATCTATCTGTCCGTCCAATTTATTCACCAACTTTTTTCTCCTTGACCTTTCCAGAACCCTCTTAGCTTTGGGCTGCCATGTAGGCATGGGAGATGAGAAAGCAGAGGAGAATCTAAGGAAGATCAAATTGCCCAAAACGTAAGAAAACCAAAAAACACACCCAGGTTTATATAATGTGTTTTGGTTTTCATGTTTTTCTTTTTCTTGTTCAGTTATGTGATGAGCAGTGGGTACAAACCTGCTCCTCTGGACCTCAATCATGTCAAACTGACACCCAATCAGAACCAGTTGGTGGAGAAGTTGGCAGAAAATGGGCATAATGTTTGGGCACGGGACAGAGTGAGACAAGGATGGACCTACAGCATTGTGCAGGTACTGTAGATGTGGACACTATAAAACATGTTTCTAAGTTAGAAAATAAGAACATGCTATATTTACAATGTTAACAAGTATAAAATATGCCGTCACAGTCTGTGAAAAGGGACAATTCAAATCCTGAATTTAATGTAGCAGACAAGGAACATGGTTAAAATTCTAATTAAAAGGCAATGATATTTTCAAAAATCTTCTTCTATTAATAGCAATAAGCATAAGTTCAGCATGAATTGCCCATAAACACTTATGCACACAACATTGTATTTCCATTTCAAAATATAAATATAGATCATGGTGGAAAAGTGTTTTATTTCACATACCATGTGATTACATGTTATATAGTCAATAGATTCAAATGTGTATGTCAGTTTACTTATTTTGATAAAGTCTATGTAAAATTTTAATTAAAATGTTGTACCGGCTTTGTTAATTGTATAATATTTCTAGTTAAAAAAATACATATCTGGCAATTATTAACTATAATTGGTTAAAAATTAGGGCCACACATTATTTTAATGTCCAGTTCTTGCTCACCATTAATTATGATTTTGCCTCAAACTCTTAATATGCTGTTCATTAATAGTTAATAAGGTGTTTGGTAAGTTTATGCATTGGGTAGGATTGGGGGCGTATAATATGGTCATGCAGAATACGTGCTTGATAAGTACTAATAGACGTCAAATATGTGAATAATAAGCAAGCTAATAGCAAGAACTGGTCCCTGTTACCAAATTTGATATTATATGTTGGACCTGTCATGATATGGTGTTGATGAACACTATGCACAAATGCAAAGAAGAAGGTTAACACACATTAAGAGTATATTCCACACAGAGGAAGCCTGGTGACAAACATAACATTGATATTCAAGACCCAACAAACGCTAATTGAACAGACAGAAACTTAAACACAAGAACTTAAGACCAAATGAAGATAATTAATGAGACCAGCCTGAACATAATAGAATATGTGATATGAATAATGACTCAAATTAAAAACAACTCGAACAAAGTCCAAACTAACAGAAACCGCGATGGGACTTCAAAAACTTACTCTTGTTCCTAACCTTGTGTCCCACAGGACATTTTAAATAAGCGTAACCCTCGTCTGGTGCCATACATCCTGCTGGACGAGAGAACCAAGAAAACCAACAGAGACAGTGTGAATAATGCTGTCCGCACTCTGATTGGCTATGGATACAACATCGAGCCCCCAGATCAGGAGAGCAGTGAGTCTTTGCCCTCCTGTGATCTCTTATCACTGTTAGGATCCCAAATATGGAAAAGAAATTAATCAAGTCATTGCCCAACTTCAGATACGACTTCAGATTGTTGGGATTCGTATCATTTTTGCAGTCCTAATCTTTCTTTTCTCTTCACAGGTGGTCATGGGGTTGAGAATGCACGTGGAGATAAAGTGCGTATCTTCAGGGCAGAGAAGCAGTATGCTATTACTTCAGGAAAATGGTACTTTGAGTTTGAGGCCGTAACCACAGGAGAGATGAGAGTTGGCTGGGCTCGACCAAATGTCCGCTCTGACGTTGAGCTTGGTTCTGATGAGCTGGCCTATGTCTTTAATGGAAACAGGGTCAGTGATGTCATATTCATCTAATTTTTCTGTGTTATATGGTACCAGGCTGTAGGACATCGTAACGGCTAATTGGGCCGATACATTTTGTGTGCTGCATAAGTTGCTGACAAACTTTTGGATAGTTGCAATAAACTCTGAATTACTCTCCTCCGCTCTTCCTGCAGGCTCAGCGATGGCACATTGGTAATGAGCCATTTGGCCGTCAATGGCAGTCTGGTGATGTGGTCGGGTGCATGATAGACCTCACTGAAATGAACATCATGTTCACTCTTAATGGAGAGATGCTGATCAGCGATTCTGGCTCTGAAATGGCCTTCAAAGACATTGAGATTGGAGACGGTGAGGATTTGGGCTATGATGTTTATTATCAATGGGGTTTCAATGAGTTGTTTTGAAGGATAATGTGTTTTGTTTAATAAGCTTTGTCATTTAGCTAGTCAGAAATGGTCTGTAGTTAGTTTTTGAATGAGTCTCCCAAGATTTGTTTTTGTAGACACAGATTAATCCTGGTCTTGGATTTAAAAAGTTTCTGATTACCAATGATTGATTTTTTTCTACATTAAAGAAAGGGAATCTAGATAATACATTTATCATTTTTTCTTTTTCTAATCAAACACAAAATCAATTTTTTGATAAACATTGTGGTCTGTTTTGGGTGCTCTAAAATAAAAAGAAAACCATCATAAAAATTGTCCAATGCTACATATTAAGCCATTCAATAACTCTATACCTGGAAGAAAAAAAAATTAGCAAAATTTAAGTAATTCTCTGGATTCTTTTCAAAATCTAATATTACACCTTTGATGTTGATGATACATTTGCCACAAGATATGCAATAATGAATGCCGTTTGGCATTAAATATGGTGAACATGTGGCTAAGTTGAAGTACAGAAGACTTCAAATTTAGTGCACGTGAACTACTTTAAAGTTTGTTGTATAAAAAAAGAATATGAGGTTTGCAGTTGTAGCAATTTTGAAAGTTCAGTGGAAAGTACTATATTAGTATATGCTTTTGCAGTTTTACACATTTTGTGACATGCTAAGTGTTGTGAGAACATATATTTTCTACTGCAAACGCTCCCCAGAAAGCTGACTTACCATCCTTTGCTAATGCTAATGCTAATGCTAATGCTACTGTCAGAGTGTCACAACACCATATTATGATTTAATACCTTTTTTTCAATTGTAAAAGTGCTGAAAGTATTTGATTTATTGGCAACTTTGCCACCCTTTGCTAAAGTTATTGCTATCTCTCTATGGTGTCTTTATGTGTCATATATCCATCTCATTCATTTCTTCCTTGTTAAATAATCTGAAGTAAATTCATGATTTGGATTTAATCGCAGGAGGCTTTCTGATTTATTTCTCTGATGCCTCAATCCATAAAAAAACAAAACAAAACAGCACAATAGACTGAAAAAGGAATTATTATCCTTGTATCAGAAGTTATGCAATTGCGATATTGCTCTTTTAAATATTGCAAAACAATGTTGTATTCACCCCTCCCCCCACATCTACTAAATCAGCTTCTTCTGTTTGCTCTTCTCCTTCCAGGTTTTATTCCAGTCTGCACTTTGGGTCTTTCTCAGGTTGGCCGTATTAACCTGGGTCAAAATGTTAGCAGCCTACGCTACTTCGCCATCTGTGGGCTCCAAGAAGGCTTTGAGCCATTCGCTATCAACATGAAGAGAGACATCACAATGTGGTTCAGTAAGAGCCTCCCCCAGTATGTTCCAGTCCCCACCGACCACAACCACATTGAGGTACATTATTTAAGCAAAATTTTTGTCATTTATTTGAGTTTAAAGGTATAGATAAAGTTTACGAACTTATTATTGTTCTCATATGACCTGTAGGTCTCTCGTGTGGATGGAACCGTAGACAGCGCCCCCTGTATTAAAATAACCCACAAGACTTTTGGATCCCAAAATGCCAACACAGACATGATGTTCTTCAGACTGAGCATGCCTGTAGAGTTTTACCTTACCTTCAAGGTGACTGCAGGCACCACTCCCCTCACACGAACCCTCACCATCCCTGAAGAAGAGGTGCTGGAAGTGGACCCTGACTCTGACTTTGAGGTGCTAAAGAAGTCAGCCAGTCGCAAAGAGCAGGAGGAGAAGGAAAAGGAGCCATCCGTGCCCAAAGATATCTCAAGCATGAAGGAAAATGACAAAGACACTGCATCCGAGAAAGGAAAGAAGAAAGGGTGAGATCTGAGGACTTTTATGACGTTTACCCTTCTGGAAGAGTGCACTTTACAGTACACTTTAGCATACTTTTCAAAAGAGTACTTATTAATGCAATGATATACTTTAGAAGAAAACACTTGACTCACTGAATTAGAACTTAACTCCCTATTTATTTCATAACTTCTTTTGTTTTGGATATATGATTGAAGTGTATGCCTAATGCACTGACAAGCATTTGTGGTAAACTAATATATATTTGTAATTAAACATGTATAATGATGAAGTTGCAGTTTAGTACATTTAAAATATATCTTAAAAATGTGAAATTTTGAAAAACACCCTGAAAATTCTTCTTTCAGCTTCCTGTTTAAAGCTAAAAAGGCAGCCATGATCGCTCCTCCACCTCCACCTATCATGCCCCGTTTGTTTGAGGATGTGGTGCCTGACGATCGTGATGACCCAGAGATCATCCTCAATACGACCACAGTCAGTCTTCATTACAGGATTGTGTCTGTATATATATATATATAACAGTTTTTTTTACCTTATGCTTCTCTTTCCTTGTCTCTACTGTGCAGTACTATTACTCAGTCCGTATCTTCGCCGGTCAAGAACCTAGTGGGGTATGGGTGGGTTGGGTCACCCCAGACTTCCACATGTATGACCTCAACTTTGACCTGTCTAAGGTTCGCACTGTCACTGTGACTGTTGGAGACGACAAGGGCAATATACATGACAGGTGAGATGATATAAAAATTCAGCTCACTGATCTGCCATGTTAAATTACTGAAATGTGGGCCAGTGAGGACAAATAAAAGAAGCTGCAGTGCGGAGAAGCATTTAGTTAAAAATAAATGTTCGGTATAGTGAGGTGATGTAGGTGAATATTGATTTTGGTGATGCAAGAGCAGTGCACCAATGGCCTAGTTCAGTCACTGACCATCAGAATCAGCTGGGAGTCAAAAAAAAAAAAAAGTGTATTGCCTGCATTTATCATATTTTCAGTGTAATATTTTGGTTTTAAAACTTTTGGATATAAAATAATTAAAAACAAAAATTATTTCCAATAAAAATCTAAATGACCTGAAATAAAATAAATGTATTTGAGAACCCAATTCAATATTTTTTTCCCCCAGGAAAATATTTTTTGAATTTCTTGTGCTCTTATGCTTACCTAAGCTGCATTTATCTTATTGAAAATACAGTAAAATATCATTACAATTTAAAATAACTTTTTTTATTTTAATATATTATAAAATATAATTTACTACTGTGATGTCAAAGCTGAAAATTTCTGTAGTCTTTACTGAAGTCTGAGGTCAGTGGCGGTTTTAGGCATGGGTGAACGGGGCAGCCGCCCGAGGGGTGCGCTGAGAGGGGGTCTCGTTCAGGGAGTAATTCAATGTAGAACCACCACTGTCTGAGGTAATCTTTAATAATAATAGTAATATGCTGATTTGGTGCTCAAGAAACACCATTTGTTTTAAAAGAGCAGTTTTTATTTAAAATAGAATTTAACATAGAAATGTATATATTCTTTTTAAATTTCTAAATTAAATCTTTTTAAAATTCTAATTAAAATTGCATTACAAAAAAAGAAACACGGACCACAAACTTTTTGACGGTATTGTTTTATTGTATATTTCCGATTATTCTTCAACTATCTGTTTATTCATTACTCAAGAATGCTTAATTTTTTGTTTGCTTATTAGTATAAAGAGGAGTAACTGCTATATGGTGTGGGGAGGAGAGTTTGGCAGCAACACCCAGCAGAGGTTCAGCCAAGAGGATCTGGTGATTGGTTGCTTGGTTGACCTGGCAACAGGTCTCATGAATTTTACAGCCAATGGGAAAGAGATCAACACTTTTTACCAGGTAAGTTAAGGTCAAAGGAGGAACTGTAGTCAAACTTAAAAAGTCCCTGTTAGGAGTGCATTTTCTTCACTTGAAGTCATATTTATACATATTCTTTGTCAGGTGGAGCCCAACACTAAGCTGTTCCCAGCTGTGTTTGTTTTGCCGTCCAGCCAGAACATGCTGCAGCTGGAACTCGGAAAACTCAAGGTCTCTGTCCTCTGCTTCTGTCACTAAAATTCATCAACTTTCTTTTAGCAATACTTTTACAAAATGTTTGTACCCTTAAATTTCTCTAATTTTCTCTCTATCCCATAGAATATCATGCCTCTTTCGGCAGCCATGTTTCATAGTGAGCACAAGAACCCGGTACCCCAGTGTCCTCCTCGGCTGGATGTTGAGATGCTGACCCCTGTGATCTGGAGCCGGATGCCCAACCACTTCCTGAATCCAAAAGTGGGGCGGGTGAGCGAGAGGCACGGCTGGATGGTGGAATGTACAGAGCCTCTCACCATGATGGCTCTGCATATACCTGAAGAGAACAGGTACAGGAGAAAGAGAGAAAAAAAAGAATTGAAGACAATACCCTATAGGAAAAAAAACAGAATAAGCTGTCTAATCTATGGCCAAAAAAAACAAATAGCAAAAACTTTAGCAACCATTCCAGAACCCACTACAAACTGCATAGCAACA
Organism: Enteromius fasciolatus; assembly: GCA_032361145.1. Classification (NCBI taxonomy): domain Eukaryota; kingdom Metazoa; phylum Chordata; class Actinopteri; order Cypriniformes; family Cyprinidae; genus Enteromius; species Enteromius fasciolatus. The sequence goes on along the minus strand of JAUMHR010000075.1, from coordinate 7,570,228 downwards.
CCTTATTATCCACCAAGCCGTGACTGTGCAACACCCTAGCAACCTCATAACAAAAACACCCAAAATGTGTTACCAAGCGCATAGCGACATCTATGATGTATGATGATCCAGAGACCCAGTACAACATAGTAACACCCTAGAAAACCACTAAACAATGACCCTACACAGACAACTACATAGCAACACCCTAACAACTGCCTAGCAGCCGCCCAGAGCATCATAGTAACTTCTATACTGTAATCTGTGGAGAAGGGGGCAGGAGAAACAACTCTCTCCAATACTTCTAGTTTAAACTGCAGTACCAATTTCAAAATTAAAGGGATAGTTCACCCAAAAATGAAAATTCTGTTAATAATTTCTCACCCTTATGTCATTCTAAATCTTTTAGAGTAGACCTTCTTTCATCTTTGAAACCCAAATAAAGATATTCTTGATGAAATCTGAGAGCTTTCTGACCCTCCATAGCCAGCAATGCAACTGGTACATTCAAGGCCCATAAAAGTAGTGAGGATGTCGTTAAAATATGAAACCAGTTGTTCAGCTTTAATTTAATGAAGCTACAAGAATACTTTTTGTGCACAAAGAAAAAATAAAATGACTTAGTCCCACAATGTACAGTATGCACTGTGGCTTGTTTACAAGCAGAGGAATGCACATGCATACGTTGGGGTACTGACGTGAATGTGCATCATATACTGAAATGAAAAAAAGCTGGATAAAGTCATTATTTTTGTTCTTTTTTTGCACAAAAACCAAATCTGTCTGTGGAGAGTCAGAAAGCTTTTGGATTTCAGCAAAAATGTATATATTTATATTTGTGTTCTGCAAATGAATGAAGGGCGTACATAATTAATGACATAGTTTACACGTTGGAGTGAACTAACCCTTTAACATACTGCACCGTTACAATCGTCAGTATTTATTTCTGGCCAGACCTTCTCAAGCCAACATCAAAGTTTGTCTTGCCAGTGTTTTTCAATAGTGGATGTGTTTCTCTCTCATATGCAGGTGCATTGACATCCTGGAACTGTCTGAGCAGCATGACTTGCTAAAGTTCCACTATCACACTCTGATGCTTTATTGCGCAGTGTGTGCATTGGGCAACAACCGCGTGGCTCACGCCCTCTGCAGCCACGTGGACGAATCACAGCTCTTCTATGCAATCGAGAACACCTACCTACCTGGCCCTCTCCGCAGCGGCTACTACGACCTTCTCATCAGCATCCACTTAGAGTCAGCCAAACGCAACCGCTTGGGAACCAATCGTGAGTTTATTGTTCCCATGACAGAACAGACGCTCAGCATCACGCTTTTCCCGGATGCAGAAGCGGCCCATGACCTGCCAGGAGTGGGTCTCACGACCTGCCTCAGACCCAAGCTACACTTCTCCCCCATCAACTTTGTGGGTACTGACCCAGATCTGTTCACTATAAGCCCTATCATTCCTCTGCAGGTACGATGAGGATACAGTGGTGCCCAAAACATATTGCTGGCAGACAGATGATCTCTTTGTTAACGTCTCTTTGTGCACTCTTTCATGTCTTACAGGAGCTGAAGACCATGGCTTTAAGCATGCTTACTGAAGCCGTGTTCGACGGCAGCCAGGCCATGCGTGATCCTGTTGGGGGCAGTGTTGAGTTTCACTTCGTTCCTATTCTCAAACTCATCAGCACCCTCCTCATTATGGGCATCTTCAATGATGAAGACGTCAAGCATATTCTCAAGATGATCGATCCCAATGTGTTCGTAAAGAAAGAGGAGGCTGGAGAGACAGAGGAACCGGAAGAGGAAGCTGCCCCCAAGGAAGAAGGAGAGGAGGTGAAAGAGAAAGAAGAAGCGGCTGAAGGAGAGGAGGAAGCCGTGGATGAGGGAGTTGGGGAGGAGGAGGATGAGGAGCTGAAAGCTCAGAAGGAGGAGGAGGGACTGGAAGGAGAAGAGGTTGAGAAGGCAGTAGAGGAGGAGGAGGGAGAGAAGGTGGATGGAGAAAAAGCAGAGGAGGAGAAGGAGACAGAAGAAGTAGGAGAAGAAGCCAAAGAGGAAGAAGAGGAGGCTCCAGAGGAGGGACTACTTCAAATGAAGCTGCCAGAATCTGTCAAACTGCAGGCAAGTATCTATCTATCTCTAAAGTACTTTTTGTCTTTCTCTCCATCTCTCAATTAGTTTATCTAATGCGAATATGAATTTGATATTATAATATATACTGTGTTATGTGTATTTTCTCTTGTTTGTGTGTTTTATTAACACTGTCTCTATGTGTTTCTCCCTCTCTTTCAGATGTGTACCCTTCTACAGTATTTCTGTGACTGTGAGCTCAGACACAGAGTTGAGGCGATTTTGGCATTCTCGGATAAATTTGTACATCAGATCCAGTCAAACCAGCGTGAACGATACAATGACCTAATGAGAGCATTTACAATGTCTGCCGCAGAGACCGCTCGCAGGACCAGAGAGTTTCGCTCACCTCCTCTGGAACAGGTATAGTACACAATTTTTTGGGGACACTTTATTTTAAGGTGTCCTTGTTACACTTTACATATTTACACTGTAACAGTAAAGCGTAACCCAACTTTTCATGTTAAACCCACTTATGGGTTTATTTGCTTTCAGGGTGACTAATCGCTGATTGTGTGCATATATGTAGGTGTTCCTGTTGACTAGTTTCAAGCACAGCCCAGAAGAAGAGGATTGCCCCGTGCCAGAGGAAGTGCGGGAAACCCTTCAGAATTTCCACAATGAGCTGCTGAATCACTGTGGTCAGTGTATATCTCACAAAAATCACACTACATCAACTAAACACTGAGTAGCTGCTGCTGCAAAATCCTCTTGTGAAAACTATAAAAAAAAATGTGTGTATTTGTATTTTTACCACAGGTGTTCACGTAGAAGAAGAAGCAGAGGAGGAAGAGGTAGAGGCATCTCTGAGAGGGAGACTGCTCAGTCTAGTAGAGAAGATTAATACCTTTAGGAAGAAAAAGGAAGAAGAGGAGCCAGAACCAGAGGAAGAACCCAAACCTAGTGAGTAAATGTAGTAAAACATCCTGAGAAGGTTGTCAAGATTGACCTCATCAAATGAATCAAATTATAGATACTATTTTACTTTTAGTTTAAAACTATTCTAAGTGTTAGTCTAACATTTCCAGAAAATTGTATGTCTCAGGTACTTTACAGGAATTGATATCCCACACAATGATCCACTGGGCACAGGAGTCCTTCATTCAGAACCCTGAGCTGGTGCGGCTCATGTTCAGTCTTCTTCATCGACAGTATGATGCTCTGGGAGAGCTGATCCGTGCCCTGCCAAAGGCCTATGCCATCAGCGCTGTGTCCGTACAGGACACAATGGACCTGCTGGAGTGCCTGGGACAGATCCGTTCCCTTCTCATCGTCCAGATGGGCCCAGAAGAGGAGAGGCTTATGATTCAGAGCATTGGGTGGG
>JAUMHR010000075.1:7551358-7562774 GCA_032361145.1 Enteromius fasciolatus | reverse complement strand
TGTTTTAAGGGAGTCAAAAAAATTATGAATTACAGCTACTGAACAATTATAATTTGCAGCACCATCATTCCCGAGAGACTCGATGCCTTCATTAACAAATACGCTGAGCACACGCATGATAAATGGGCCTTTGAGAAGGTTGGTATCAGCATTCACACTCATTTGCGAAAGCCAAAGGGATTTGGGACTGGGAATAGGCTTTGCAACCTTTTGCTTCCATCTTCCAGATCCAAAACAACTGGACTTATGGGGAGGTTCTAGATGAGAACAGCAAAACTCACCCCATGCTGCGGCCATACAAGACTTTCTCAGAGAAGGTCTGAACAGATGTTCTTAATCATCTTCTTAGCAGTTGCTCGTTACGTTGCTTTTCCAGAATCAAGGTCAAATTCTCTTTTCAATTCTCTCTAGGATAAAGAGATCTATCGCTGGCCCATTAAAGAGTCCATCAAGGCCATGCTGGCATGGGAATGGACTCTGGAGAAAGCCAGAGATGGAGAAACTGAGAAAACTGAAGTGAAGGCCACCAGGAAGATCTCCCAGACCGCTCAAGTAACAGAGAGATGAAAGATATAAGATGGAAATTGCATGTTTACTTAACCCATTTTCCATAACTATGTATTCATTTCCTGCAGGCCACCTATGATCCTAGCCAGGGATACTCTCCCCAGCCAGTGGAGCTGACAGGCATGGCCTTGTCCAGAGAGCTACAGGTATATTTTTTTATATCAATTCAGTACAATAACTTTGGTGTCCATAAACCCTTATGATTGATCTCATGTTTCGCTCTGTTCAGTCCATGGCAGAGCAGCTTGCTGAGAATTACCATAACACTTGGGGCCGCAAGAAAAAGATGGAGCTGCAAGCCAAGGGTATAACTGTTTATTTTATTCAGCATATTGTGTTGCACAAAATAATGTTCATGAAATGAACCCGTTCGCTGTGTCCTACTTTTTTGTGTTAACAGGTGGTGGCACTCATCCTTTGTTGGTACCATATGATACACTGACTGCCAAAGAGAAGACAAGAGACAGAGAGAAAGCCCAAGACCTGCTCAAATTCCTTCAGTTGAATGGATACGCTGTCACCAGGTACCACCAACGGGAGTGTTATAAGAAAATGACCATTTCTTGTTGCTCTTCTTTGGCAGAAATTGTTTTCTTGTGCTTTTTTTGGGGGGGGGGGTACATCTGTATTCAGGTTTGAGGGACTATATTTAACTGTAACACACACACACCTCTTTTTGTATTGCATGTGTCAGAGAGTGTCCCTCTCCATGCTAATGTTTGTTCACGTGCCATACAATGCAGACCCCTGTTTAAAATCACATAATACACAAATTATCAGAAAAAAAAACATACGCATGTACAGTATATATATATATATATTCCTCACTGTTTTTATTCTACAGAGGTTTGAAGGACATGGAACAGGAGATTTCTTCCATTGAGAAGCGTTTCGCTTATGGGTTCCTGCAGAAGCTGTTGAAGTGGATGGAGATTGCTCAGGAGTTTATCGCTCATCTTGGTATACATTCATAGATCTATAGACAGACATTTCTTAGATCCAAAGATACGTTTAAGAACTGTTTACAGTTTAAGTTTTTAATGTTACATGTGTTTGTTACTCCAGAGGCTGTTGTGAGCAGCGGAAGAGTTGAGAAATCCCCTCACGAACAGGAGATCAAATTTTTTGCTAAGGTGAGACACCTTTGACCGGAATATAAGTGCATGCTGACTTAAATAGCTCAGAGGGAATTAGTAGGAAGAGATACAGACTTCCATCCTATGGATCACAGCCTCTCAAACTTTGCTCTTCCTTTCTTTATATTCCCTTCATGTAGATTCTGCTTCCACTGGTAAACCAGTACTTTAAGAATCACTGCCTGTATTTCCTGTCCACACCTGCTAAAGTCCTGGGCAGTGGTGGTCATGCCTCCAACAAGGAGAAAGAGATGATTGCCAGGTAACTAATGCTACAGAGCGCCGTTATTCTGCGGTAACCAAGTCAAGATATTTATGTACCTAAAATACTTCAGCTGATTACGTGAATGTTTACAGAAGTTCTTTAAATGATGTTAGTTTTGATGTTGCGACCTGTCACATCCTCTCTGCTCCTCACACTTCTTCTTGCCTGTGGTTTTCTCTCTGCCCCTTCCTGGAGTGTTTTCCCACGGGTTCTCATCCTTTTTTTTTTTTTTTTACATTTATCTTTTATGGATCACATTATTTTGCTTTTACTTTTCCATCATCTTAACCTCACCCTTTTATTCCTTTTCTTTGCATTTCCTCTTTCCCAACCATCCATCCCTCTTTTTTTCTTCTTTTTCTGTCTATGTATTTTCTATCTCAGTATCTTCTGTAAGTTGGCCGGTCTGGTGAGACACAGGGTTTCCCTCTTTGGTAAGAATCCTGCATGATGACCTGATTGCACATTTCATTTTTTCACTGCATCATCCCCTTTTACTTTAATGTTTTACATCATCAATACATTCATTCCTAATAGTTCCACTTATTTGCTCTGAGTTCTCTTTCTTTCTTTCTTTCTTTCTTACTTGACATTTATTTTTCTTTTAAAGAAAAATAACTAGTTAAATATCATAAATAAGTAGTATTATTTAATTTCATTAATTTAATAAAAATAACAGTATTAAAACTGTTAGGTATTTTATTTTATTTTAAAAAAGGGTGTAAATAAGTAAAATTCTTTTAATTCAAATAACATGGATGAAAATGTATGAAAAGAATTATTTAATTTAATATAAAAAATGAAAAAAGGCATAAATATGTGGTATTTATTTTTAGTTTAATTCTTTTATTTGAAATGTATTTTCCTTTTTCAAAAGATAACTATTAAAATATCATAAGTAGTATTTTTTAAATTTCAATAATAGAATTTAATAGAAATAACAGTATTGAAACTTTTATTTAATTCAAATAACATGAGTGAAAATGGGATAATTAAGTAGAATTATTTAATTTCATTTGGGTAAAACAATGAAAAAAGCATAAATATGTGGTATTTAATTTTAGTTTCTTTCTTTCTTTCTTTCTTGCTTTCTCTTCTCTGGGTGGTTGTCTAATGATTTGCTCTGCTTTGCTTTCGTTGGTGCATCATTTGCAGTGTTGGCTCAGTATTCCAATATTAAGAATAATTATCATAGAAGTACTGTACTTCAGATGAATATTTGCTCTGGCTTAATTCTTCAATCACTTCATGCTATATCCGTGTCATATAAAGGAGCGTAGTTTTCTCAGTCCACGTGTTGTGGGTAAAAAAATAAAAGGCCTATGTCATGCTCTGAATGTTTGTGTGTGCAGGCACTGATTCCTCAGCCGTGGTCAACTGTCTCCATATTCTTTCTCACTCACTGGATGCCAGGTATGTTATTTGACCACATGATGTCTACATTCTTAATTTAGGTTTATGAATTAAATTGCATCCTTATTGTTTTTATATTTTGTGTCTTTTATTTCCCTTTTCTTCCAGAACTGTGATGAAATCGGGGCCTGAGATTGTGAAGGCTGGTCTGCGCTCTTTCTTTGAGAGTGCTGCCGATGATATTGAAAAGATGGTTGAGAATCTTAAACTGGGGAAAGTGTCTACCAAAAACCAGGTCAGATGTAAATATAGCCCCGTTCACCAAGATGTTCCTTTGTTCTTGGTCAAAGTTGTTAAATAGAGCCTCTTCCCTTCCTCTCTCTGTCTCTTAACAGGTGAAAGGTGTATCTCAGAACATTAGCTACACCACCACCGCTCTTCTGCCAGTGCTCACCTCTCTGTTCGACCACATCGCCCAGCACCAGTTCGGAGATGATGTCATGTGTAAGTTATTTTCATTTAACTTGACTAAATTTAACTTGCAAAGCAGAGTGCTGTATATATTTTACTCTTTTTCTATCAAATAGCAAATAGTGAAAATGGCTTAAGTAATTTAAATGTAATTTTACAGTACAATAAAAAAGTAAAATGTAATTTAATTTAAATTATAAATAGTGTAAATTAGTATTATAACATTTAATTTAATACAAATGAATTAAAATAAGAATAAATGGCAAATTAATGTTCTGTAATTAAATATAATTAATATATTAATCATATAATATTATTATAATTGATAATTAATATAATAATTCATATAATTACATTTTATTTAAGCAAAGTAAAATAACAATATTGGAAAAGGCATACATAAGTTGTATAATTAAATTAAATTTAATTAAATGTAATTTAAGACATTCAGCAACAAATTACTAAGTGTAACATTAATTAATCGAAAAGCTGGAAAATAAAAATTAGAATAAATCTTTAAATAATTATAATGCTGTAATTGTTATTCATATGGTAGATCGCTCACTGTCCCTCTTTCTCCCTTCATCACTCAGTGGATGACTTGCAGATATCCTGTTACCGTATCATGTGTAGTATCTACTCCCTGGGTACTGTAAAGACCCCTCATGTTGAGACGTAAGAAACAGCTTTGCGTCTATGTGTTTGTTTCTATATGAACCATTTTTTAGAATGTGTTATGGTAATGAAAGTTATGTTGCGATATCACAGCCAAAGACCAGCTCTAGGAGAATGTCTGGCTCATCTGGCTGCTGCCATGCCTGTTGCCTTTCTGGAGCCTCTCCTCAACGAGTTCAACACTTACTCAGTGTACACTACCAAAACCCCACGAGAGAGAACAAGTCAGTAGCTCACTTTGAATGTATTCCGTAGGTATTGTGCAACTAGTGCTTAATCAACTGCCTTATCATTTATGTTGTAGTCCTGGGTCTGCCCAGTCAAGTGCAGGAACTGTGTCTGGACATCCCTGAGCTGGACGTGTTGATGAAAGAGATCGGGGATCTGGCAGAGTCTGGGGCTCGTTACACAGAGATGCCCCACGTGATTGAGATCACCCTGCCCATGCTGTGCAACTATCTGCCCCGCTGGTGGGAGAGAGGACCTGAGAACTTCCCAGAACAGGAAGGCAGTCTGTGCACGGATGTCACCTCAGAACAGCTCAATCAGCTCCTGGGTAGCATCATGAAGATTGTTGTCAATAACCTGGGTATTGATGAAGCTTCCTGGATGAAGAGATTGGCAGGTGAGTGGAAAATAAACATGGAGTCTTCAAAAAATGTCAGTCAGTACCAAGGATTGAATTATCCTGATATTCCTCTGCAGTGTTTGCTCAGCCCATTGTGAGCAGGGCGAAGCCTGAGATGCTCAAGTCTCACTTCATTCCAACCATGGAGAAGCTGAAGAAACGTTGTGGAAAGGTGGTGGCCGAGGAGGATCAGCTGCGTATGGAGGGGAAGACAGAGGTGGACAGTGAGCAGGGAACCATTCGTGATGAGTTTGCTGTGCTCTGCAGGGATCTGTATGCTCTTTACCCGCTACTCATCCGATACGTGGACAACAGCAGGTACCTCTCATCCGCAGGATGATCTTATTAGCATTATTTTGTTACGATATTAACTCGTAGTAACTTTAAAGCCTTTGCTGTAGTAAAGGTCAGTTCATATCAATAACAACTATATTAGCATCCACACCGAAGCCCAAGTATAGATTTAGCTTAATTTTTGTTACAAAACCACCAACAAATGCACATTTAGACACTTTAACGTCACATTAGCGTCCAAACCAGCAGACAAAAACGTTATTTATTATAAACACATGCTAGAGTTATATATGCCTGAAATACAATAGCCTATCTCTCCCCAAAGAGTTCCTGTTGATTTGCTCATCCTAAGGAAATCCAAGACGTTGGTGATTTATTTTTCTTCAGTAGAACTGAAGATTTAGCTGAAATCATGTTCTTGGCATGATGGCCCAGTAGTGCATATTATAATAAACTCCCAGTGACACAATGAAATTGCTACAATTGCTATTTTATTGTGCTAATTTCGCCATGTTGTGGCTTGTATTCATTCTGTTGTCCTAATTTCGTTGTTTTAATTGTGTTGTGCCAAATTCACTGTTGTGGTTTATTTCCATTGTGTTAAGCTAATTTGTGTTTTTTGTGTGTGTGTTACGTTAATTTCATAGCGTTTGAGCTTGTTTCCATTGTATTGTGGAGATTTCATTGTGTTGTACTAATGTTTGCGCTACTGAGCCATGATACCAACGACAAAAACAGGCAAAATTAGATTAAAGGGTTAATTCACCCAAAAAGGCAAATTCTGTCATTAATTCTTACCCTCATGTCGTTCCAAACCCATAAGACCTCCGTTTATCCTCGGAACACAAATTAAGATATTTTTAATGATATCAGAGAGCCATCAGACCCTCCATAGACAGGGACACAACTGAAATGATCCCAGATCTAGAAATGTAGCAAAAACTTCGGTAAAACAGGATGTGACATCAGTGGCTCAACCTCAGTTTTGTGATGCTACCAGAATACTTTTTCGCGCGAGTAAAACAAAAATAACATAATTTATTCTTCTCCTGTGACTTACGTCTTTCACCATTTTAGAGAGTATCACAACGTACGCAAGCTTTAACGTATTTGACGTAACCAGTCTTGTTTACATCCGGGTGAAAGCACGCACATGTGCCTAATCTGCAGCTGTTTGCACCTAGAGGAAAGCGTACGCTTCCGCAGTAATATTCTCTAAAATGGCGGAAGACGTAAATTATATAAGAATGATTGAGTATATGATGTTATTTTTGTTTTGTTTGCACATGGACTTTTTACCAGTGTTTTTACCCCGTTTCTGGATCTGGGATTATTTCAGTTGTGTTGCTGTCTATGGAGGGTCAGATGGCTCTCTGATATAATCAAAAATATCTTCATTTGTGTTCCAAAGATGAACGAAGGTATTATGGGTTGGAACAAAATAAAAGTGAGGAATTAATGACAGAATTTTTATTTTTGGGTAAATTAACCCATTAACATGTGTGGCTCCTGACAATCATTATTTACAACATTATTAAAATAAATATATATTAAAAAAATATTGTTGCTCTGTAGCTGTAGTGTGGACTTCCCTATTCTCATAGAATTAGAACTATTATTAAAACTATGGTTATTAATGTAGTTATCATCCTTGGTAAGATGACCCTTAAGACTGTCGTTCTGTAGATTTGGTTCTTTGTGTCGTTTAAAGGGCGAGGTGGTTGACCTGTCCTGACCCTGATGCTGAGGACCTCTTCAGGATGGTTGGAGAAGTCTTTATCTTCTGGTCCAAATCTCACGTCAGTCTTTTTTTTTTTCTCTCTCATTAATTAAAATCCCGTAGTCTTGTGTAGTTTCTTCTTGCCTCCAACAGGACTAACGTCTCGTCTTATCTCATCTTGTCTCCACTTGTTTACTATACTTTCACTTCTCTTGTCTCCTTTTGTCTCTTTGTCCAATTCCTTTCCACTTTTCGAATAACTATTTTATTATTCCTTACAGAATTTCAAGCGTGAGGAGCAGAACTTTGTGGTGATGAACGAGATCAACAACATGTCCTTCCTCACTGCTGACAGCAAAAGCAAGATGAGCAAGGTGAGTTTGTCCAATTACTGCTACAAAATTGACATTTGAGTTTAAACGTAAAGATTATGCACCTTATCCATCATGTCAAACTGTTATTAAATTATTGATTTTTTAATTCAGTTAAAATGGTTAGATGTGTTATTCCATTTCTTCAGCCGTCTGCTGTTTTGTCTTGTGTCGACTTCATGTCCTGTTCAGGGCAGACACCTTTTCTACTCTCACAGTGGCTTTTTAGATCCATTGATGTTTTTTTTTCCTGTCTGTGAGGGTTTGAGTTTTAACAGTGCTGTCTCTCTCTGTGTCCTGTCTCGCTGTGGATTCGGGATTGTGTGTAGGCCGGAGATGGAGAGGTCAGACTGCGTTTCTGCACGATAAAAAAAGAGCTGTGCTGATCGCATGGCGCACAAGCAGGGCTTTTCATCAAACTCCCACACACTAGCAAACACACATGCACAACAGCCAGAGGTCCATAGCCTAATTTATTGCCAGTGTGTGTGAGGTTTGTTGGTACTTTGTTTGATGAAAGTCCTCAGCCATAGACTTTAGTCTCAGGATCATGGCACCCCTTTTCAGCTGGATCTTTAACTCTCGCTGGATTTGAGTTCCATTGTCCTGACAGTGATTTTGATTGATGTGCCTCTGATGGATTTTGACTGCTGCAAGATCTTGCAGACTTGTCTGGTTCCCTTTTCTTTCTTTTAGTGCTGTTGTCCAGTTTGATGTTACTGTTTTTTCCCCACAAGCTCTGGTGGTGATGCTCCCTCACTAGGAGCAAAAACAAATCCTCATTGTCAAACCATTACCCATCACTTAATCTTCACATATTTCAGGGAAAGGTATGAGCACATTGGTAATGTAGGGAGGGAACATGACTTTTCCTATAAAGGGAACAGTTCTCATTACATCTCTCATCTAATATTTCCCTCCCTTTGTTTATTTTACTGTATCCAATTAAATGGTACTCTCCGCTTCTTTCATTTGATTAATGTGACTTTTGTGTCCATTCTGTTGACAAGTTATTAATTGACATGTTACCCAAACCCAACTCACTTGCTCACTTAAAAGTTTGTCTCTGTTAGGTGTTAGCTAGCACAATGTTACTATTCACTTTGCAGGATACCACCTCCTCCTCTGTGCTGTGAGACGGCCATTACTGTAGCACTATCTGTTATCTCCTCTCCATGGGTGCCCCTCTCTGCCTAATACCTTCAGAATACATTCATGTCTCCCTACTGATATCTCCTCCCATCTAGTATCGTCTCTTCTTTTATCATGTCTCTTTTCCTTGTTTTCTTTTTTTTTTGGCTTGTCTCATCTGCTTTTATCTAGGGCTATACAATTAATTGGAATAAAATTGAACATAGTGATTATCAAATGTGTTCAAATCGCAATGACTATGATTAACTAAAATAAACAACATGCACTACACATGCACTTTTCCGAGTAGGTTAGCACTGCGTTTATTTACACTTAAGAGATTTTAGTATCTCCAACTACGCATGTGCTGAGTAGAAGGAGAAGGAGAAGCTTTAAAGGCAAATTATGTAAAATTATGAATACTACGGCAGCACGCGTGGGCAAATGCGCAACTGGTAGTTATTTACTTTGCATTTCCGTATCATGGATCATGAATACACTCTCCACAATCCCAAAAAATGTAGATGTATACAGACTGAGGCAAGAAGATATTAGAACTGTCAATAGAATAAAGTGAGAACGGATATCGGTGTGGCGTTTCCGAAATGGAGAGAGCTTTGCAAAAACCTCGGCCTGGACAGAGACTCTGCTCTCGCGTGTGTTTTAATAGACGGGTATAAATATATACTGTATTATTCATTGTGGAAGTAGGTGATTAAGTGATAAAACAGATATAAATGAGCTTTTCATCCATGAACATGATCTCCCAATGTTTCATGCTCGTCATAGAACTTCACCTCTGTTATTGTTTTGAAAATGGCATAAACTTACATATTATGCCTTAAACTCTAAAATTTCCAAAATAAAAGCTCAGTGGTATAACGTCTGAACGTGAAAAAACAAACAACAAAACAAAAACACAGAAAAATATTACTATTGTAATTTTATTTTACTGTAATATAAACAGTGAAATAATTGTCTAATATATAATAATAATATTTCTTCTGTATAATTATTATAATTCATCCTTGAGATTTGTGAAATGGGGCATTTCAATTCATGAGTAAAATATGGTCTGTGGTAAACATAACTTTGCACACACTTTCACACTAAACGTTCTTATGTAGTGACTTATTATTTTTTTCAAAAATCATCTTTTTTTTGTTACGTTACCATGTTTTCGTTGTGTTTTATTGTGTTAGCTCTATTTTTGTAGTTACTTTTACTTAATCAGAATAATCCAACTGCAGTTTGATTGAGATTAATTGGAATAAAAATCTGCTTCAGATTTACGTTTACGGTATGGATGTGTGTAATTCATATTATAAATACCCTATTATAAAAACCCAGAAACAAACAAACAAGAACAAAAGAGCAAAGCAAAACAAAAAAATATAAAATAGTCTTCCAAGTCTTGACATCACAGCTGCCAATTTCAGTTTGGAGCCTTACAAACAACATATTTAATTCCATTCCATAGTTTTTAATAAATAGGTAAAAAAACACAGAAAAACAATACGATTTTTTCCCCAAATGTATAGCCCTAGTCTCACATCTCTTCTCCTCTCATGTCTCGTCTTGTCTCTCTTCATCTTCATTTTGCTCATTTTGAATCTCCTCTCATGCTGAAAGGCCAGAGGGAGCTCTTGTTGTAGAAGGCAACAGTCAATAATGACGCCTTACAGGCACAGACTCAGAGAGTGTGTGTGAGGGATGGAGCGGCCCCAAAGCCTCGTGTTGTTTTAAAGTGTGCAGTGCTAAAAGGTTGGCAACCTTACTAACAATAAGAATGCTGTACGTTTAGCTCTAACTTTTCCTAATAGACTGACTGATAAAACATGTCCTTGAAGCATGGTGTTTTATTTCCCTCAGTGCTAGTTTGGTGTATTTCCCCATTTCCTTGTTAATCTACAAAGCATAGAAAGTAGCCACCATTAACACGTTATTTAACAATGTAAAAGCTGTAGCTAATACAGAAGGGAGATGTTTACAGAGAATTGTTTCTGTGTTCACACTTAGAAAGCATCCCTCTAAAGACTGTTTTTTAATGAATAAAAGCAGTCTTTCCTAAAACATTATCCATATTCTATTCCCAAAACAGCCTGTCTTGTTAAGTAAGAGCATCCTTGTGTCAGTCTAACCCTATAAGTTTTTATAGGGTGGAGGCTCAGACGTTGAGCGGACCAAGAAGAAGCGGCGCGGGGACCGTTATTCCGTTCAGACCTCGCTGATTGTAGCGGCTCTGAAGAAATTGCTCCCCATCGGCCTCAACATGTGCTCCCCTGCAGACCAAGAGCTCATAAACATGGCCAAGATTCGCTACTCTCTGGTATTTAGCTGCATTTTAATCATATAGTTTGATTAGGTTTGTTGATTTACTGCCAAACCACACAAGAAAACTACTGTCACTACTGTTAGATGGTTTGGGGTCAGTACATTGTTTTATGTTGCAAGGTTGCATTTATTAAAAATACAGTAAAACTGTAATATTGTGTACTATTATTACTGTGTTTACTAATGTTATCGGACTGATGTCAAAATCAGAATTTAAAATTGTAGAGTTGAAAAATTAATCCGATATGTCTCGCCGATAAAAGGAATACATTAAAGGAACCGTATGTAGAATTGACATCTTGTGGTTGTATTGCAGTCCAAATTCAAAATACTGGAGAGGGGTTTTTCACCGGCCCCCTCCTTTTCAGACGATATGAGTACTTTTAATTAACATGTTTTCTTAATGCCTGTTGAACATAACAGAGACATTTTATGATTATTACGATACATTTCTTACATACGGTTCCTTTA
>JAUMHR010000075.1:7541088-7551258 GCA_032361145.1 Enteromius fasciolatus | reverse complement strand
GTTTTCTTAATGCCTGTTGAACATAACAGAGACATTTTATGATTATTACGATACATTTCTTACATACGGTTCCTTTAACTAACACATGCTCGTTGTGATTAGATCAGGTCAGCAGCTTATTCTTGAAGCAAAGTTTTGTCTGAAAGATGATTAGATAGACTGACTGCATGTAATCTGTGAAAGCATGCACAGAATGACCAGTTCGGTGTATGAGAGAGTAAACAGTGCTAGCACGTGCCACTTCCCTAGCTTCAGTTAGATGTGTACAGTAGGGAGTGCTGTTGGCCTACTACTAATTCAATTAAAAGTAAAATCCCCTTCAGAAATAGCATTCAGGCTGTGTATGATTAAATAAAGCAATAATTAAAGTCATAAAATAATAATGAGCATGTTTTCAGATGCTATAGCATACATGGAAAAAAATACATACATGAAACTTGTTATTTAAATAATTTTATATATACTGATTTATTCATTAATGTATAATGTTTTTAAAAAAAAAATAATATTTTTAAACTTTATTATTGTTTTTTTGTTTGTTTGTTTTTTACAATAAATTAAAAAGCTAAAAACTAACCTTTTTTTTTTATTGCTAATAATTTCCAAATAAATAGTTTCCAAATAAAAGGAAATATCGGCATCACTATCAGCCAAAATGAGCTTAAAAAAACATTGCATGTCATACATAAACAAAAACTCAATTTCTTTCATCCCTACAATTTACCATAACTGTTTTCGATCTTAAAGGGTTAGTTCCAGAGCCGATCCTCTCTGTGCAAAATACGCAAGCTACATAGGTTTCCGAAACACCATTGGTCTCAAAGATGATTTAATTTTAGTTTTGTTTTTGAATTTGTTAAGTGGTTATGAAAACATGAAAGATCATTTATTTTAATGTGGTGAGCTGTCGCACTTTCTACATGAATACGAGTCAGATCGTGTAACGTGAATGTCATACAGTACAGTCTTGCTCAAGACTAAGAAAACGAGTTGAAAGCCTACCAAGGTGCAGAAAATACACTGTTTCTTAAGTGCTTTTCACTTATTTTTTAAGATAATTTTATGAATAAAAATTTCATGAATAAACAGCATTGATTTGAAATAGAAATTGTTGTATCATTATAAATGCCTTTACTGACACCTGTGAACAATTTAATGCATCCTTGCTAAATAAAAGAATTAATATAAAAAACAATCTTACTTACCCCAAACCTTTGATACATAGTGTTCAATACTAGTATAAATGTTGACCCTTTGGGGATTTGAATTACAGAAAGACACAGATGAAGAAGTGAGGGAGTTTCTGCAGAATAACCTGCATCTACAGGGAAAGGTAAGTATAGATGCAGCCAAGAGAAGAAAACGGTGTAGTATACATGTCTGCAAGGACACATCTCTGTCTGTCTGTAGGTTGAGGACCCATCTATGCGCTGGCAGATGGCTCTGTATAAGGAGACCTCAGGTAAAGCTGAAGACGCTGATGCACCAGTAAAGGTTGTGAAGAGAGTTCAGGAAGTTTCGGCTGTTCTCTACCACATTGAGCTGGTGAGGCCTGTTTCCACAAATACATGATACGCTTATTTTCCTTTTTAAGCCATTTCATCTTCATTTTTGTCTTCCTTCAGACTGAGCATCCATTCAAATCCAAGAAGATGGTTTGGCACAAGCTTTTGTCCAAACAGCGTCGCAGGGCAGTGGTGGCCTGCTTCAGAATGACACCGCTGTACAACATCCCTAGGTAACACACATAACCTCACTTTAATGTTGTCCAGGATTAAAGTGGGATGCACAGACTTATTTCTGCTTTTATTTCAGGCACCGGGGATCTAATATGTTCCTTGATGGTTACAAGCGCAATTGGATTGAAAATGAGGGCTACTCATTTGAAGACAAGATGATCGATGACCTATCTGTGAGTCTGTAGATCCATTTACACTCCCTGAGTATACACCCCATTGAGCTCGCAGTTTGCTCATAGTGCTGTTTTGTTTTTGTTTTTTGCAGAAAGCTATGGAGGAAGAAGAAGAAACTGAAGAGGAAGAAACTGAATCAAAACCAGACCCCCTGCATCAGCTCATCCTTCACTTTAGCCGCACCGCTCTCACAGAGAAAACGTAAGCAAATCGCTCTGTGGGGATTTCTTGACACAGGATTTCTTCTCAAGTAAAGTTACAATTATCTATATAGCACTTTTTATAATATTGCAAATATTCAGTTCAAGTTGATTCAGTTTAGTTCTTACGGCATTCGTCAACTGTCAAAGAAATTCAGTTTGTCATTATTCATTCAATTCGATTTATTTCAGTGTCGAACTAAAGGTCATTACATGTGTGTCTGAAATTTCCACACGTTGAAAAATAAATACGACCTAATAGTGTGTTTAAACACTGCCTTTCAAACTTTTCTCCATCATAAAGAAATTTGGATCAGGTTCAATTCTCTACGTTTTAACATCCGTAACAAGCATTTTAATATGAACGGATGACGAAAGCGAAATATTTTGAGTTAGTGTGTTATGACCTGAGGGGTTTAAATTAGTTCAATAACAGTGTCAATGTTGCTAAGTTAATCAAATATTCAATTGATTTCAGCTGTAAAGCAGCTCTACAGAGGGCAATAGTATTCATTTTCAGCTCAAGAAACGTGATTTAATTCAGTTTGATGACCATCAAAAGCCCCTTTCACGTTGTAAAAAGTAAATTACCATAAAATTACCAAACCGAATTTACCAGTAAATACAAAAAATGGGCTGTTCACACTTTCAAAATTTCAAAATACCCTTAAGCAAATGCAAATGACCTCTAAGCAGCTGCGCCCCCTGATGTCGTGTTTGGAAGGTTATACACAATCAGTGTTTTTTCATGTTTTCATTTTCGTATCAAATGTTCATATTCTGCTTTCGCATTAGATGACTTCAAACCAAACTATACAGCACAGAGTAAATGCCTCATCTACATCATTTTATCAGTTATGATTGGCATATAATAAACGTGTTACATCAGTGCGTTCTGAGTTCATACGTGCTCAAACCGGTATTCTCGTTCTGCGTTTGGACAGAGCACATCACTGGTATTTACTTGTAATGTTACAACTTCTTATACTGCTACATTTGTCTTGGTATTCGTTCTGTACTTTTGAAAAGCTCTTGTTCACACATCATCTCTTAATAGTAAATTACCCATAAAGACTGTATGCTTGAAAGGAGCTAATGTTGCAAAGCATGACAATCCAGCTCAGTTCATTGAAAAAATTATCATCTTCTGACATCTGTTTCATCCTCACTGCAGTAAACTTGAAGTGGATCATCTATATATGTCATACGCTGATATAATGGCAAAAGTAAGTCATAAATCTAACTTTTTTATGTCTTTGTTTATAGATGTAATGCGAGCTAACCTAACATATATCTCTCTGTTCAGAGCTGCCACATTGGTGAGGAGGACGAAGGGGGAGAGGAGGGGGGCGAGGAGCCATCCTTTGAGGTGCGACAGACAGAGATGGTATGGGGGGGCCTGGGGCTGGGGCCATGGGAGTCAGCGGAGCCAGCAGCTACAGCTACAGCTCCTGCCACGCACTGAGTGAACACTGCACCCCGCACACTCGATGTCTCTCACTGTGCCTCTCATCCTGTCAGCTCTCCTCTGTCTCTCTTTCTCTTTCTACCTGTTGTGGACTGATCTGTGCACTCCTTTGCTGGATTCTGAGTCTTTAACAGTTTATCTTTGTGTTTATTGCATGACTTGAGCGAGTGCAGAGAGATGGCTGCACACAAAACAGATGAAAAAGAAAACATGCTGAACACATCACAGTTTTGACCAATTTGGCTTCATTTGTAGACTGGCAACAGTAAACAGGAAGCTAATAGAGGTGTGAATAGTTTTTCTAGCACTTTCTGCTTAGCTGGGAGGCCAATAATGCAAAATATTAGCAAAATAGGCTGCCTCAGCCATCAAAACAGCATTGTTGTTCTCTCTGGCTATTTAGAGTAGTGTATTATTAGTGCTGTTGATGATTTCCGGAGTGTGTGTTTGTGTGTGAGATTTAAGTGCGCGCTCATACACACACTCAGCAAACACCTTAACTGGTCTCCTAATATATTACCCTTCCCACCTCTCTAGAACCCTTTCTTCTCTGTGTTTGTAGGCAGTCGCCTGTAGTTTTCCATTCTGTCTGCATCTTTGTCTCTCACAGTTTTACTCACCTACTAACCCTAAAGACTTTTTGACTTTTTTTGTCCTTGCTGATATGATTTAAATTCAGAAAATATATCTCCACCTTCTCACCTCGCCAACAATATTCAAGTTGTGGGAGTTTCGGTTGCTCCATTCCATAACCTTGTGAACTGATAACCTACGCGCCCTAAAGGGATTGTTCTTCCAGTAATGAAACATACTGCTTCATTTACTCACCCTCTAGCCATCTTAAGTGTATATGACATTCTTCTTTCAGATGAATCTAGTCGGAGTTATCAAAAAATGTCCTCGCTCTTCCAACTTTATAAATGGGGATTGATATTCAGTAGTCCAATAAAGACATTCAGTAGGCGAGAAGTACCCGGATGACCTACTGCTTCCGCCCGAATTCTATAGTAGGCATACCATGGACGCTTTCCATTTCTACTTGAGGCTCCGGGAGAGGAGGCGTCATATTCGAAAAATGGTGGAAAGTGGAGAAAGTGGCTCATTTTAAATATGAGCACCTCAGGAAAAAAAACGTTGTTTATTGTGATTAAATTACACTTGTTACACATTCTAAATAAACGGATGACTTATTGAAAGTTTACATTTTCGCGCTGTTGTGACGACGCGTGACACGTGACAACATCAATATGGCGGATGTAGTACGTCCAAATTCTATTCATACTATATAGAACGTACTTTTTAACGGTTGGGTAGTACGTTCAATTTTAAATGTAGTACCTACTTAAGCAGTATGCTATTTCGGACGTTAAGTCCAGACGAGAGTGTCCTCTCGTGGAGAGAAGCGGCAATGCCGGCAGAGCATGTGACATTATCGTCCACGTACCTTCGAATGATTAGTTTTTTTAATATATATTTAAAAATTAAAAACTGCAAAAAACTGATTGTAGAAAGCAGGATAAATGTCTGGGTTGTTATCTGGTAATCGTGATAATGTCATGAATGCTGCATAATTGTAATAAGATAATATGTCTGTGTTGGTGGTGAAGGTTTTATGAAGGCTGCCGGATTTTTCTGGATTTAGATCAGGCATGTATGTGTTGCCTTATGTGTCTCCAAAAATGTCTCTGTTTTGAATTGGAACAAGTCTTTTTCTCTGTACTCACCAAAGACTACAGTAAAAGCCTGCACAGACACACAAACACATTCAGAGCATCGCATTACACAAAGAACAAACTTGACATTTCCATCAAAAACAGCAGGTAAAAAAAACGCACATTTGATTAATTACAAAGATTATCAAAACGGTATTAAATCACACAATTAGTAGGACATGGCCTGGCTCTCAGGGCGGGGTGGGAGTGGGTGGGGCTTCATGCTGGGGTTGGGACGCTTGGGTGCTTTTAGAGGTGGGTTCAGCTTAAGGATCAGCCGCTTGATGCACTGTATGTACTTGTATAATCCTTTTTGTCAACAGGATATCATCACCACCAAATTTCAAATGGGTCACTTCGATAAATGTTCAACTCTACAGAGAACAATTTCTTCCATTTATTGTGAGATATGTTATTGTTGTAAATATGCCGTAACAATATGTTACATACAATGCAATGTTCTAAAACATTGAAAATTAACAAGTCACAATACAATAACTTCAAAATGGTAGCCAAAACTATTGGCTACTAATCATTTATACACTACTATTTAGAAGTTGTTAATAAAAACAAAACCTTTATTCAGCTATTTTATTTATGGTAAATTGATCAAATGTGTACAGTATTAAAAAGATTTGTGTAGTATATCAATCAAACGTGGTAATTTCTACTTTTCTATTCATAATAGAATCCTAATATATATAAGCAGCACAACTTTACTTTTATTTTTTAAATTGAAAATACATTTTTTATCTCGTACTTTGTGTCCATAAGCTGCTTTAGCAGTTGCGGTGTGAGGATTTGTAAGAAAATACAGCACCCAGCTGTATAGCGTAGTTAAAACAGAGGGAAGAGCCAGTACTATCATACAAATGTGCCTTACTATTCAGGGAGAGCAGGTCTGCTTGCTGTAGTCTAACGTTTGTGCCAGTCAGCAAATGTGAACGTCTCAAATAACGGACACATGACTAATAGCACTTGTGGTTTGGATGAGAAAGAGTGTGTAAGCTGTGTGAATGTAGATGAATGAAGAAAACAAGCATAAGTGCTAATTAATAAGTAAAAACTGGTATAAAAATATTGAGTTCACCACACTTTCATCAAAGACATTTTCTCGGGTATTCAGGTAGGATACAAAACTCAAAAATAGCTTTTTAAACTTTACTAGATCAAATTAGAATCATACTTCTTGTCATATATAACATCTAATTTGCATAAAAATAGTGTAATTCTTAATGTATAAGTGTATGAGTGAGTGAGTGTGTGTGTTTGTATGTGGCATAGTCCTGGGGCAGGGGTGTTTAAAGTCGGGTATCATTCTGACTGGGCTGTTTGTTTTCATCTAATAGGAGAAGGAGATGGAAAAGCAGAGGCTTTTGTATCAGCAGTCTCGTCTACATGACCGCGGAGCAGCTGAAATGGTTCTGCAGATGATCAGTGCTTGCAAAGGTGCACACACAGTCGCTTACAACACATGCATTTGGACTATGACAAAAACAAAAAGTCGATACCAAGTTCTATCATGAAACTAGATGTTGATGATTTTCACAGAATTAAATGACTTGCCACAAGCTGATTGGTTCATGTTATGTACGCAGCCAATGAGCTTACTGCTTTACATTTAAATGGCTGGTTAGCCTTCACAAGAGCAGTTTGCCAAGTGCTTTCAGAGTTCCTTTGAAAACCTCCACCTTGCCCAGCTCCACCTGTATTGATCTGCTACGGTTAATATATATGGTATTTGTGCAGCAGCAGTACGTCTTAAATACTCACAGCTTCATATTAATTAATGGATAGTATGGAAGTAGCCAGTTTTATTGTAGTTTTGATCAAATAAATACCCTTCCCAGTTTGAATATCAATCAGACAAGCTTTGGGCTCTTTTAATGTGTTGTTTTAGGTGAGACGGGAGCCATGGTTTCCTCTACTCTCAAACTTGGCATCTCCATCCTCAATGGTGGCAACAGTGATGTTCAGCAGGTCAGCTAATAGTACTCTGTCAAGTGATATACTGTACCCGTGTAATCTCTTAAATGAAGTTACCATAACAGATAAACTCAATACAACATTAACAAAACTGTCTTGATGTCTTGTGACAGAGGATGTTGGACTACCTGAAAGATAAGAAAGATGTGGGCTTCTTCCTCAGCCTACAGGCTCTCATGCAAACC
The DNA here is from genome assembly GCA_032361145.1 of Enteromius fasciolatus. NCBI lineage: Eukaryota > Metazoa > Chordata > Actinopteri > Cypriniformes > Cyprinidae > Enteromius > Enteromius fasciolatus. Next base: position 7,543,794 of record JAUMHR010000075.1, on the reverse strand, counting down.
TGCAGGTACACGGTCATCAATTTCTATTATCTTATTGTTATCTTTACAATGATTGGTGTTATTTCTTTGATAATTATTTGGAACTATAGCGATATTTTCAACAAAGATGAACTATAAGTATTTGACAGACTGTAGATGCATGACGTAAATATTTTGTTTGTTGGCAGTGTTCTGGACCTGAATGCGTTTGAGAGACAGAATAAGGCAGAGGGTCTTGGGATGGTGTCAGAGGAGGGCACTAGTGAGTCCCTGAACATCACATTGATTTGCATCCTCCGATCTCTCACCTCTCACCTTTTCAGTGAAGGAAGTTATCCTTTAGGATAGGACCTATTGACACTATATATGAATTTTCAGCAGGAAAAATTCTAAACATTTACAACAGGATTTAAATGAGAACAGGAGTGTATACCCCTCCATACTGATACATCATACTATGATGGTCTGCTGTTGTTGTTGTTTTTTTTTTTCATTCTTAGGAGAAAAGATCTTATGGTGTGTTATCATAAGAAAGCTAGTGTGAACAAACCTTATCAGAAACTAAATTAAACTAAATTAAATGTTCTTGTTTAATAAATACAATAAAATATTTTATATATAAAATATATATTATTTATATATTAGTGCTGTCAAATGATTAATCAAAAAATAAATTCATCCAAACTTAACTTTTCGATTTATCCATAAACGTTTTGATTTTGATGTGTTTATTTTTTATGCTTATATTAAAACGCAGTATATATTTTGAAAGTATTTACATGTAAATGCATTTATATATTTATTGTCTTATATTTGATATTATATCTAGATATATTTAATAAATAAACATAACATATTTTTATTAAATATATACATGCATGTGTATAATTAATAAATATACACAGTACATAGAAATATATTATGTAAATAAAAACTTTTATTTTGGATGTGATTAATCGCGATTAATTGTTTGACAGCACTAAATACATAAAAATAATATATCAAATATATAAAATAAATAAAACATACATATACATATGCTTTATTTTACATTCCTTAATACATTTTTAAAGGTTTTTTTTTACGTTTGCATTTTACTCGTCTCAAGCATAAATCTAACAAAATTTAATGAGGTGCATGCTTAGAAATGAATTTGCCAGTGGTTTGAGAAAAATAAGCTTATTTCAGTATATATTTCTTGAAAACAAGTAGCAATATTTCAGCTTTACTTGTTTAGATATTTATTTGCTGCAAAACTATTAAAAATATTGATTAAGGACATTATTTTTTGCAGTTTTGCACATCATCATGTGATTTTTGTTTTTGGTCCACAGGTGACATTCCCACTATGTGTGTCTAAAACGTAGACTCTGTTTGTGAAAGAGTGTTTAAATGTGCATTATCTTTGTTTCTTACAGAACCATCATAATGCATCTGTTTGTATTAGTCTGTTATATTTCCCATGCCAGAAGACTACAATCCTACAATGTCCAACTCACTGCCTCTCTCTCTTTCTTCCTACCACCATCACTCCATCCCCAATCTCCCCATATATGCCTCTCCTCTCCTTCTTTGCTCCTTCTTGTTTTTCAGACCTCAAGCTAGAACGTGGTAAATAATCTTGTCTCTTTATATTTATCGTCACTCCCTCTCTCCTTCTGTCCCATCTCCTCCTGTCTTCCTCCTTTTTTCAGCTCTTAAATTGTAAAGACCTCCTTTCGTTGGCGTGTAGTTTACCTGCATTTCATTTCGCGCTCAAGGGAACTAAAAAAAGATAACTTTTTAGTCATTGCAAAGTTTTTGGGGCAGCCGACATGGACAATACATAGATTCCACATTATGTAACTGTAATGCAATTACTATGATTTGATTTCTGAATTCTGACAGGTTTTCTTATACAGCTTGTCCTGTCGTATGAAATGGCTGTAAAGTTTCTTTGCACTTTTCCCTTGAGTGCTTCGTCACGGATCTACTGTAACTCCAGCATTCATTGACTGATTGAGAGGAAAGAAAGACATTTGTCCTTTCTTTTCTGATCAGTTTTTTCTGAGGAGATCACAGAGAACTGTGGTGACCAGTGTCACCAAAACCATGAAATGATTTGCAGATTTAGGAAACTCCACAAGTCCTTTATCTCCTGAAATGAGCCATCTAGCATTATTTGAGCCATACTTTCAAATAATGAGGTGCCATGTTTACTTCAGAAGAAAAAAAGCATCTGACATGGTACAGCATATGATAGAAATGATCTAGTGTTTTGTCTCTGTAGTTTTTTTATTTTTATTAGTAGTCATCAGTTACATTAACAAAACCCTTCTTCCGTTTCATTCTTATAAATTGCTCTCCATAAAAGTTTCCAAATCTTGTCTTACACCTTACATTCTTACACTCTCACAACCTCTTCTTCTCTCACAACGCGTTTCCGTGTTTTAGCTAACGCGATATGCCGTAGATCCTCTTACCACACACGTTTAATATATTTTGATATATAAAAGAAATAAATGAATACAAATAAAGAGGCAGATCGCGTAAACTGACTATTGTAAGATCAGTATCAGGTAAGATTACTCGCGTTCATTTCTGCACTCGGTCACATATGCTTTAATTATCAAAAAATAATATCTTTACTACAAAGAAAAATCATAATAGTTAAAGTAACCACACATTAACATGGTTTTGCTATACTAGCCATTTAGCTTCACCGTGGTATTTGTGATTATACTAACT
>JAUMHR010000075.1:7520363-7534187 GCA_032361145.1 Enteromius fasciolatus | reverse complement strand
TTAAAGTTACTGATCCATTTACTAATTTGGTGTTGACTGTGGTTATTAACTCCTGAGTCAGTTTTAACCTGTTTATGTCATAAATGATAGATTTACTGGAGTATTAAAACATAAGGACACTTGGGGCCAGTTTTACTAAACAGAGCAAATTCGTGTAAGTACAGTACATTGAAAAGAACCTGATCCCAATAAGTTTTATTATACCTGGTATTGTGTGACTCCTTCTAGTTGAGGGTTCCAAGTCTTTTCTTATTGCATGAAGCAAAACAAATATATCATGGCTTTGTAAATGCTACAGTATGTTCGATGGACACTACGTGTGGAAAAATCCTTTACCTACCATGTGCTCTCTGTTCTCTGCGGTGCCTTCTCTTAGCGATAACAACTGCAGCCATTTCAAGTGCAAAAAAAGTTGAACATATACTTTTGCTGGTGCAAGCTGTTGGGAAAACAGGCCCTTGGTTGTTCAATTCCTTAAGAAAATCGTATATTTTTATGCCTAGCTTTATTTATTTATTTTTTTAAATGTAACTAGGATTTTAATTGCGGTTTAAATGGAGTAGAATTCATCTGCTTTTGCGGTTTATTAGTTGATCGCTATTGTATTTCACACATTAATGTTTAGTCCAGTATCGACACTAATCAATGAATGTCAAAAAAAAGGTTCACAGTGTGACTGTTGATGCTCTAGTAATCTTTAATCATGTGTTGTTTCTCTTAACCTCTGTGTTGTTTGATTTTGTTCTGTGTGTTACACATCTGGTACTTGTGTACTGCATTTTTGTATTTCTCAAAATTGAGAATCTCTCCTACTCTCTCAGGCTTCAAAAATGTGAATATGGCTGATTTAATTGTCTCCAGTCTGTCGAAAGATCAGTGCCCACCTGTCACTGGTTGGTCTGTAAAAACTAATTGACATGGTTGTGTTTTATATTACAGGTGAGGCCAAAAAGAGGCCAACTTAACTGTAATGAGCTAATTTTTCAACTAAAAGTACTTCATTTTAATATAATACATCTTTGCCCTGGTTATCCGAGACTATAAAACCAACCCGATCTCATGAAAGTGTGTATAAATAGTATTTAAAATAAAAACGAAAACGCGTGATACAAAATATAGGATTAGGGTTTTGATGTAGTATCATTCGTGTCATACAGTATGTATGCAAAAACCAAGCATTATATGCACGCCAAACAATTGTATATACGCCAATTTAATTTTTTTTTTGTCAATACCACAAGTTTTCATTTTTATTATACAAAAACTTTATTTACACACTATTTCATGAGGCTGGGCTTAAAAACTATAAAAATATCTAAGAGAGTGGGAGATGCACAATCAATACAAAATACAAAAATGTATTAAAAATGTTGATGGGTAACATTTTTATTCTGATGTGTAACCCTGCCAGATGCACCCTGACCCTGGACTCCGAAATGGCGTAAGGATCTTTGTTTTTGCTTCCGTCTTACACACTTGTACACTGCTTTCCACACACGTACACAGAACATAGAACAGTTTCTTCTTTGCTTCCTGTATTGCTTATGTGTCGGCATGTTTTCACTTGCGTTTTTTTGTCATGTACATTCCCTCTGTCCCCACTGTATCAGTGATGAATTTCTGAAAGCAGTCTTAAGCCCGTTGGATTTATTTTGATATATTGGAGCTGAGGGAGGTGTCACTACGCCGTTTTCCTGCTGCTCACGTGAAGAGGAAATTTTTTTATTTCCCTCGACCTGCACTGTGTTACTCTTTTCATATCCATACAGTCTCAAGAAAATCTGTATAATACTGCGTAAATCTCACAAAACCTGTCAAGATCACGTCTGGGTCACATTTTAAAATGTATTTAATTTTAGTTTTATTTTCATTGCAGAGTGTGTATATGTGTGTTTTTTCAATTAACATGAGCCTAAATCCAATTATATTCATTGTAATATTATATTAGGAACCTATGAATATAATAGAAATTTGTTTCCTTGAAGCAATATACCATTTCTTTTTTTTCTTGCTTTTGATTTTGCAGTTTTGTGAGATTCATCTAATCTTTCTTAATGTGTACGTGCAGGCCTTTGTGCTCTTTTGTTGTTAAACATGTTAGTGTGTATACTGTGTTTGCAGGTGTGCGTTATATTGTTCTGTATAATGGACTGTTTATGTGTCTGCTGGCATTCCTTCATATGCTTTAGGACATTAGGCACATATAAAATGTGCATCCGAAAGAACAAATATATATATATTGTGTATAATAGGAATTACATATGCCACTTTATGGCGATATTTTGCAGAATATGTTAGTCCTCATCTATGTCAGGAGCTGACATCTGCTTCTGGCTGTTTTATATTTATACTCGTCTTTTAATGTCCCTGTGTCAGATGGTAGGTTACAGTATGTGATGCTATGTTTGTGTCTGTTCATAAACGCAAACCCAGGATCATTTCTGGAGTAGAACACATTCTGAGGTAAGCTGAGAGTAGGTGGAATTTGTCCCAATAGTGCCATTTCCCACATTACCCCTCCCCCCCAAAAAAAAAAATTAAGATTTTAGTTTTGCCACTAAAATCAAAGTTAGCCTGATCAGGATACATGGTGTTCTTTGTAAATCTCTTTTTATGGTTCCATGCTGCATATGATATTACCAGCAATATATGTGAACTGAAAGGTCCTTTTATGCTCTCTATCAGTGAGATTTTGAGACATTTTTTGGATAACGATTTTTTTTATTTTGTGTGAAACAGGACTCCAGTCAGATTGGTCTGTTGAAGGAGCTTCTGGATCTGCAGAAGGACATGGTGGTGATGCTTCTCTCTCTATTAGAGGGTAAGAAATATCTATCCATCAGATTTAACTTTAATCTGTAAAGCCATTTAAAGGATTAGTTCACTTCCAGAATTCCAGAAAAAAAATGTCCTAATAATTTACTAACCCCATGTCATCCAAGATTTTTATCCAAGTCTTTATTTCTTCACTTAATAGGAAATTAAGAGTTCTGAGGAAAACATTGCAGGATTTTTTTTCCATATAGTGGACTTCACTGGTGGCCAACAGGTTAAAGATCCAAATTGCAGTTTCAATGAAGCTTGAAAGGGTTCTACACAATCTCTGTCGAGGAATAAGGGTCATTTTCTAAAACAATAAATGGAAAGGTTCCATGTGACAGACAGAACTACCAACATGCAAAGAAAGTCAAAGATCCTCTGTTGGAGTTTTTCGCCCTAACCTACCTTTTTGAATCATGTATTTTACCTTTTTTTTTAGAAAAAGAAAGATCGCACCTGTAGAAAAAACACTTATTCCTCAGGTGGTATCAAGTAGAGTCCTTTAAAACTTAATTCGTCTTTGAAACACAATTTAATATATTTTGGATTAAAAGTTGGAGGCTTGTGACTGTCCCATTTACTGATCACCATTGAAGTTCACTATAGTGAAAAATGAACCCTGGAATGTTCATTGATGGCATAAGGGTGATTACATTATCAAGATATATTTTATTCTGGAAGTGAACTAGTCCTTTAAGTCATTATCTACAGCCTATTTTTTCTTACTACAGGTAACATTGTGAATGGCACAATCGCTCGCCAGATGGTTGACATGCTGGTTGAGTCATCCAGCAATGTAGAGATGATTCTCAAGTTCTTCGACATGTTCCTGAAACTGAAGGACATTGTGGCATCGGATGCCTTCCGTGACTATGTGACGGACCCTCGTGGCCTTATCTCCAAGAAAGACTTCTCCAAGGCTATGGACAGTCAGAAGCAGTACACTCCATCTGAGATCCAGTTCCTGCTGTCTTGCTCCGAAGCAGATGAGAACGAGATGATCAATTTTGAGGAGTTTGCCGATCGCTTCCAAGAGCCAGCCAAAGATATCGGCTTCAACATTGCTGTGCTACTCACTAATCTGTCTGAGCATGTTCCTCATGACACTCGCTTGCAGAACTTTTTGGAGCAAGCTGAAAGTGTGCTCAACTACTTCCGACCCTTCCTGGGTCGAATCGAGATCATGGGCGCTAGCAAGAGGATAGAACGTATCTACTTTGAAATCAGCGAGGCCAACCGCAACCAGTGGGAGATGCCCCAGGTCAGAGAGTCAAAGCGGCAGTTCATCTTTGATGTCGTCAATGAGGGTGGTGAATCTGAGAAGATGGAGCTCTTTGTGAACTTCTGTGAAGACACCATCTTTGAGATGAACATTGCCTCACAAATCTCAGAACAGGAAGAGGAAGTGATCGAAGATGAGGATGAAGAAGATGAGGAGGGGAGCAGTGGTGGTGGAAATGGAGAGGGAGAAGGAGAAGAAGGGAATGGAGAAGAAGCACCACCTGAATCCAGCTCGGCCTTTGCAGACTTCATCAAGAGTGTAATGAACTTCATCAGCCTCTTCACTTTCCGCAATCTCAGACGCCGTTACCGCAAAATCAGGAAAATGACCATTAAGGACATGATTGTTGGTCTGGTCATGTTCCTCTATACTGTCCTCTTTGGCATCCTGCACTTCATCTACAGCGTTTGCAGAGGTTTCTTCATGCTCATCTGGAACACTCTCTTCGGAGGAGGTCTGGTGGAGGGAGCTAAGAAAATGACATTAACAGAGATCCTGACCAATATGCCCGACCCAACTCAAGACGAAGTGCATGGTGACCTTCCACCTGAGCCAGGAGCAAGAAAAGTTCAAGAATCAGGTGGAGCTGGTGAGGGAGAGGAGGGAACAGGAGTTGGAGAGGATGAAGCAGAAGAAGGAGAAGAGGATGATGGTGGAAGACCTGGCTTTGGTCCTCATGGAGGTTTAGGAGATATGGGAGAAACTGAGCCAGAGGAACCTCCGACTCCAGAAGGCAGCCCACTGCTGAAGAGGAAGCTGGTGAGAAATAGAGTTTGGCATTTAAAGTTTAACCATGTTATCTTTGTTTAGTTACAGGAATAAATAATACTGCACAGGTATTGCTCAGTCAGGAGGGTAATGTGAGGGCAAAATATTCCTCCACAGTTTCCCAATGGACCTTTTTTACCTGTGAAATTGTCCCAATGTGACTGCACACCTGAAGAGTGAACCTCGCTCACCATGTTTCCACATTGTTCTCCTTCTGTTTGTCAAATATAATAATGCTTAGACTCATAATCTAAATCTCTTAGTCTACATATTATTTTCTTGTGGGTATTTCAGGTGGTTGAAGAAGGAGAAGGAGAAGGAGAAGCAGTAGAAGAGGAGAAAGTGGAGGAAGAAGTAGCCCCTGAACCCGAGAAAGCAGAGTAAGTGATGGGAAGCAAAATATTAATGACTTGTTGTGAAGTCATGTTCATCACAATATAAACATTGTCTTGTTGTTGCTTTGAATTATCCTTCTGTTCATCAAAGTGCTGAAAATGGAGAAAAGGCAGAGAAGGAGGCAGAACCTGAGCCAGAGGAAAAAACAGATGAAGAACAAGAGGAGAAAAAAGCAAAGGCTAAAGCAAAGAAAGGCAAGAAGCAAGAGGAAGTGGGCTTTGAACTCTGGAATGAACTTGAAGTCCAAAGAATCAAGTTCATGGTAATTACAGATATTTATCTTTCATGTAGAATGATTGAATATTGATTCATGTTTAATTCACATTTAATTATATTATGCTACATTATATTATATTATAAATACTTCTCATTCATCAAATGATTGACTACAACTAAAAGTTAAACACTTTCTCTTCTTCTAGAACTATTTGTCTCGTAATTTCTACAACCTGCGCTTCCTTGCTCTCTTCATTGCCTTTGCTCTCAACTTTATTCTGCTCTTCTATAAGGTCAGTATGATTTTCAAACTTGGGTATTCAGAGCTCCACATGGCCACAAGGGTGCGAATATTTGTTTTTACATTTATTCCACATTGACCAGATTTATAATGCTTTCTAAAGACTGGTTTAATTGCAAATTAAAAGCATAAATGAATAAAATAAAATGAAGACATATGACTGCCTTTGTATTTTAGAAATAGGGTCCCCCACGCTTCTTGGGTCCTTGGGATCAAACAGTTCGCGAACCCCTGCAATAAAATACTTCACAGCCATATGATCTGCTGTAATTTGTTTCAAGAACAAATTTGACTCAATCTAGCTATTCCTTTCTAGGTATCTGACAGCCCACGTGGAGAAGAGGAGGAGTTTGAGGGTTCAGCTATGTTTGAGGGTTCTGGTATATTTGAAGGTTCTGCTGCTGCGTTTGAAGGCTCTGCTGTGTTTGAGGGTTCTGGGATCTTTGAAGGCTCTGCTGGAGAAGGTGAAGGTTCAGGAATGGAGGAGAATGGAGAGGAAGATGAGGAAGAAGGGTTTGTCTACTTCTTCCTGGAGGAGAGCACTGGATATATGGAACCAGCTATGGCCTTCTTCTCTATCTTACACACCATCATTTCCTTCCTCTGTATAATCGGCTACAACTGTCTGAAGGTCAGGAGCTCACTGCATTCTGTAATCATTTACTCACCCTGATGCCATTTCAAACATGTATGACTTGCCTTCTTCTGTGAAACATGAAGAGATGAAGTCAGTCCTGCTCTTTTCCAAACAATGAAAGTATTAAATGACCACAGAAAGGACCAAAAAGCACCATAAATATAAATGTGGTCCATAAAACCTGTACACTATATACTCAATATTCTTCTGAAGACTTTAGTCATGTATTGAGCAAATGATGACAGAAATGTTGTTTTGTAGTGAAACATTTATTTTCATTTCATCAGGTTCCTTTAGTCATCTTCAAGAGAGAGAAGGAACTGGCCCGTAAACTGGAGTTTGATGGTCTATACGTAACTGAACAACCAGAAGATGACGACATCAAGGGCCAGTGGGACAGACTTGTCCTCAATACACCGTAATAATATTATATTATACTCATTTATAAATATATTAGCGAGTATCCCTGTGAAGACAATCTATAATCACCAATGGCATTCCCTTTTTTCTCAACTCAGGTCTTTCCCGAACAACTACTGGGACAAATTTGTGAAGAGAAAGGTCAGGAGCATACTATACCTGTGTGTGCAGAATGTATTGAGAGATGACTGAGCGTGTCTATGGTGTGTCTATGTTGTAGGTGCTAGAGAAGTATGGCGATATCTACGGTAGAGAAAGAATCGCTGAGCTCCTCGGCATGGATCTAGCATCGCTTGATGTCAGTGCTATGACACACGAGAAGAAGCCTCAGATTGATCCCTCAATGTTCACATGGTACAGAAAGATGCAAAATTGATGATTTTAAAAGAAAGAGTCGGCTCTGAATCATGGAAATAAGATGTTTTTAGAATGAGTGATGTAATAACAGTGTGGAGATTCTATTTCTCATTATAAAATTTAACGAATCCACAGGTTGACATCTATCGACATCAAATACCAAATCTGGAAATTTGGAGTGGTGTTCACTGATAATGTGAGTTTCAGTAAAGACACCAGTTTTTCCGAAGTTGTTTCAGTTAGATGAGGATATTTATAGTAATGATTCTGTTTTGCTCTTAGACATTCCTGTATCTGGTTTGGTATATGGTCATGTCACTGCTTGGCCACTACAATAACTTTTTCTTCGCCTGTCATCTGCTGGACATTGCTATGGGCGTCAAAACCCTGCGCACCATCCTGTCATCCGTAACTCACAATGGCAAACAGGTACAGCTTTTAGATAACATCATATTCGACTCTAGTCTCTTCCAGAGGTGAATGTTAATTGATGGTGACTGTGGTTTAGCTTTTGATGACGGTGGGTCTGCTGGCTGTGGTGGTCTACCTCTACACCGTAGTGGCCTTTAATTTCTTCCGGAAGTTCTACAACATGAGTGAGGATGAAGACGAGCCGGATATGAAGTGTGATGACATGATGACTGTAAGTGTTTCTCCATACATATCTGCTTTTGGTTCTATTACACTGTCATTTCATGCCTGACCGCCATCATGTCTTCTCTCCCAGTGTTATCTGTTCCACATGTACGTGGGTGTGCGAGCTGGTGGTGGTATAGGAGACGAGATCGAGGATCCAGCTGGAGACGAGTATGAACTTTATCGTGTAGTCTTTGACATCACCTTCTTCTTTTTTGTCATTGTCATTCTGCTGGCCATCATTCAAGGTGAGGAACATTTTTAGAGAAATGTAGACACTGTGGGCAAGTTATTATTTAGTCAATTTAATGCTTAAAAAGTCTGGACATAACGTTACGAATTGATATTTGTGTCGTGTGTAGGTCTCATCATTGATGCCTTTGGTGAGCTGAGAGATCAGCAGGAGCAGGTCCGAGAGGATATGGAGGTACTATTGCTTTTATCATAATTATTTTAATATATAAAGGAATAGTTTTCCATCAATTGACAATTTACTGAAAATAGACTCATCCTCATTCAGATTTTGAGTTTGTCAGAACAGATTTGAAAGTTTAAAGGGGTCATTTGACATTGCTAAAAAGAACATTATAAAATGTGCTGAACATGCTCTAATATTTAGGTTGAACTGTTCTGGAACAGTGTTGTAAACACAACTTAACCTCTGATTTCTATTTGTGTCCTATTTTGGAAGCACGTACAAAGTAGTTTCACTTTCACAATGAAACACGTCTCCGGAACATGGCGCAGGCAGCAGCAACAACACAACAGCGAGAATAATAGTTCTTTGCGTATTCATTTGCACGGTATTATGCAGATATTCCCACAAAGTGATGTAGAGAAGTGGGGGCATTTCAATAGTTCGCGCTTCCTTATGATGACAATTTAGGCATATTTGGCGTGCTGTCCAGAGGGCGAGCCTGGAGGTCGACGAACGCCGAGCCCTAGTTGTTTGAGCCCTAGCGAGGCTAGCATCCGACTCGAACTCCGCTTGCCCCCCCCTTTGTAGGAAGATGTGGAGAAGGGGTGGAGGCGGGATGCGTAACGAAATATGGAAGGGAAGGAAGCGAGCTTATTTAAGGGGAAGGAAAAGAATTTGATTGGACGGGACGGAGTTAGTTTGATTAGGGAACACGGTTCCAGTCGTGGCTAATCATGCATCAGCGCTCCTCTCAAAATTTATTTATCAACATCACTTAAACCAGAGGTTTTAGGAAGTCATGGTCGAGTCTTAACTTTTATAAAGAATATATCTTTGGGTTTTACACTTTAGTCAAGTCATATGATGATTACACTTTTAATCATCATATGACCCCTTTAAAAAGGTGATAAAAAACATCACAATAATCTGCAAGTAATCCACATCACTCCAGTGCATTGATTAATGTTTTATGACGCAAAAAGCTATGTGTTTCTCCATAAAGGTGTTTCGAACTTCGAACTGTCACTTCTGGCCAAAATACAAACCTATAATAAAACTTTTCTTTTAATACTTAACTCAAGTATGCAAAATGTCTGTTGCACTGGGATTAGCAAATCTCAACACATCATTACCACCACTCAACAAAATTAGACCGCGGAGATTTTGTTGTGTTGACAACTGGGGCTTTTTTTGTAGCCAGCATAATCAGCAAAATGCTGTTTAATTAAAGATTTCCAGCTGTGCAAACTATAGATACAAACCAAGTAATTTAGCTAAACGTATCTGGTGCATCTGACATCACATGCTATGTAAATATTGGCAAATAGGTACTAGATAAGAAAAGAGCTTTAAATTTGTTAAAAGTACACTTAATATAGTTTGAATGTGTCTTATGTATACGGATGTACTAAATCCACCATGTTGTCATAACATTTCATTAACAAATTCTCTCCTGTGGCCTCATGGCCACTCATGCACACTTCAGAATCGCTGTGAAAGAGTAGGTCATCCTCGCCTATTGTTAATAAATACTACAAATTTCGGCAAGCTATTCATTTCGAATAACGTTTTTTTGCTAAGATGTCGGAAGGAAGTCAGAGATATTCTTCCCCAGAGGTATTCTATTCAAACTTTTGTTTCGCCATGACATTGGTTGACTTTAAAAGAGAAAACAAGTTGCCCCTTGTGGCAGCTGCTGAGAATTAAATATGTATTTGTGTTGCATTATGGAACGTGGTATTAACATCTTTCTGTTGTTGTTGTTTTTTTCCGAAGACTAAGTGTTTCATCTGTGGAATTGGAAGTGACTACTTTGACTCGACTCCGCATGGCTTCGAGACGCATACAATGGAGGAGCACAATTTAGCCAACTACATGCAAGTGTTCTGTTTAATCAGAAACCCCCAGAACTAATATTTGGTCCTTTCTTTTAAAATTATGCTTTTCTTTCTGCCATAGGTTCTTCCTGATGTATTTAATCAATAAAGACGAAACGGAGCACACAGGACAGGTTGGTGTTGTTTTATCCTTCACACTCTCTAAAATGTCTTTTAATTACACTTCAGCAAAATATTGAGAAAATTAAGTGTATTCATTAGATTTCTCTCTCTTTCTAGGAGTCCTATGTATGGAAAATGTACCAGGAACGTTGCTGGGACTTCTTCCCAGCTGGAGACTGTTTCAGAAAGCAGTATGAAGATCAGCTTGGCTAATTCAACAGCCTTGAAAGTGTGTTTATGTACAAGTATTATTTCGAGAATGAGGGTCAAAGAGAGAGTTGTGAAAAATAGGCAAAAGAAGGGAACAAGAGATAAATGACCAACTGTAGCCTTGATTTGACTCTCACAACCCTCATCTGCAGCCAACACATCACACAGACCACACAAACACACTCATAAACCTTAAAACCTTTGATTTCCCTGCGTTTGACTAAACAAGAGAGAAAAAGAACTAAGACTGAGCAACAAAAGAAAGTTTTCTACAACTGTATATACACACTACATGGCCTTTACCTATCCACTAAGGACTTTTTAAATCACATCAAGCCAAAATGAACAAACACCCCCAAACAAAGCCTTCCTTTCCTCTCTGTTTTGTTTGTCACTACCAATCTAAAAAAAAAAGAAATCTCAGTGCCTAATGATTAATCTTAACAGTACAGTGAGGATTTAAGTATGATTTAGTATGATAAAGCTTTGTTTATGTTTATTTATTCACGTATACCACAGAAATATAGCCATACGAGTGGTAGCATCCTGCTCTGTGACTTGTGTGTAGAGCATTTTGACAAATATCAAGCCAGGCTTTTTCCCTGGCGCTTTGCGCGAATGTGAGAATGCGTGCAACCGAAATATCTTAATACCATTTCATTCTTTAGAGGAAAGTATTACAACCCCAACATTTCTCTCCCGCCTCTGTTTCAAGTTACAGAGAATTACAAATGGTCTCATGAGAAGTTTTAACTTTGTAAAAATGTGAAACCACCTGTTTTGCACTCAAGAGTCTTATAATGGGACGCCATATAGCACACACTTCCATGGAGTCCTGCTACACAATGCTGTACTACAAATATAGAGAGGTGGAGAGAGTTTGTGGGTCATTTGTTTAATTAAAAACACCCTCTCTAGATTTACAAGATGATGTCCTTTTACTCTGGTTATGGGAAAGAAATACTATCATGACTATATGCACAGTATTATTTATGTTGCTATACTGTCATTTAAGACCTTGCGTTGAGTTGTCCTTCAGATAGCAAGACTGCAACTTAATGTATCCACTTAAATACATAGATGATATATTTTTGTTGGAGCTCTAAATAATTAAGATACTCTGAACTCATTATGTCACAAGTGAGTATTTATTATGTACCTTTTTTTTTGTTGGGGGGGGGGGGTATAGGTCAGAATTTAGAAGAAAAGTGGAAAAGGAATGTGAGCTAGATTAAGTTAACTTAGAGGTAACAAAGACGATGTGTTTTTGCCTTTTAGATTTCTATTCTTCTTTTTGGCGAAATCTCATACTTTATTTTTGTCGAATATAGGTGAAGTATGTAGTCGTAGGTCTCTTATATTTGTGCATCAGACGCCTCCAAGCGACTGAAACAAACACACATGTGCATGTTCCACCTTGTGCGTTCTGCTGACATGTTGTGACAGCACATTGAGAGCGTGTGTTGAGGTCTTTTGGTGTGTTTTGCTCTGAGAGCTCACAGAGGGAAGAAATCAACTGTCTTCTCTGGATCTGACTGTGTATCAGGCTGAATCCTGTGTTTCAATGCACATTAAACAGATTCCAATATTTTAAGAGCACTGCTGTCTCTGTCTTTTGTGCTTGATTTGTGTGTGTAGGCTCTTATAAACCTTAAGGTCATTTGTCATTCTTTCCTATCAAAATGCTTGCTACGGATGCCGAAAATCAACCCGATTTGTTTGTTTTTTTTATGACAGACAAAAGTGTCACAGGCTGTGTGTAAAAATGATTGACTCTACGTCAATTAGGTTGTATTTATTTTTTAACGTGCAAAAATTCAGCTGGAAGAACAATAGTAACTAAGTTAATTGACATCGGGTCTTTTACATGATTAACTATAAAAAGGATGTCTTAGAGAAGCAGAATCTCCCAGAAGTAAAGATGGGCAGAGGTATCCCAATCTGTAAAAGAGTGGGTAAAAAGATAATGGAATAATAAAAAATTTTCCTCAGCGTCGAATTGCAAAGCTTGTCATCTACAGTGCATAACATCATCAAAAGATTCAGAGAAACTGGAGATATCTCTTTGGGCCCTCAGACAACACTGCATCACTCATCGGCATGATTCTGTCATTGATATTACTAAATGGGCCCAGGAATACTTCCAGAAACCACTGTCAGTAAACAATCCGCCGTGTCATTTGCAGATGCCAGCTAAAGCTCTTATTATGCAAAAAGGAAGCCATATGCGATGGTCCAAAAGCACTGATGTGTCCTGTGGGCTTATTTAAAATGGACTGTTGGTCAGACATTCATGTTAGAAATCACAGATGCCATGTCCTCCAGGCCTTCCAGTGTGTTATCAGCAGGTTATCAGATACGCCTGCAGATCTTTCACCTATAGAGAACATAATACAATATTGGCTCATGTGATTTCAAATTCTATTAGATTTAATTTTGTTCAAATTTTAAAAACGTGTCAACATTTCCGGATTCGGGTTGCATTTAATACAACATTCATGTGATTTTTCTTAAATTACTGTTGTAGCACAATACACTAACTCTACACTAAGTCTTTAATTATTGAGTGGTGCAAGGAAATTCTAACCACATCCTCAGCATATAAACGATTCTACGTTCACATACTTTGGGGTGTGTTGTCTCAGTGCATTATAAAAGCATTATAGTATTAAAAGAGTTATATAACTGACTGACATAGCAATAAAAGAATTATAAATAATGATGATTTGGTACAAGCCTTTTCAAACCTTCCCAAAGGGCTCCCGAAACAACAAATGCCTCAAACAGCATGGCTATACATGTTGGTGCTAGTTTGCTGACTGTATCTCAGGAAAGGGCAAGGCATTGCAGTCGCTTCTGAACCATTCATAGTCCAGTGATTCAGCAGGTGCTTTATTAGAATTATTATCCATGTATTTAGTGACTCATTTGTGTATTTATAATATCTTTATTTTAATTTTTTTTTTATTTTGCTTCTGGTTCTGCTTTTCAGGTTTCATGTAATTCTGTGTGGTCAAGTGCTGATACTGCCTTCCACCCCCACCATCTTCAGGTCGATTTTCAGATCTGCTTAAAATGTGGAAGGTTGGAAGGGTTTTTGTGTAAGACTGGTGTCATTTTTTCGTTTTTCAACATTTAGATTAAGGTGACACTATGGGCCGGTTTCCCGGATAGGAATTAGATTAAGCCAGTACTAAACCTTTGCTAATTTGGGACATTTAAGAATTTTTAGAACCATATCTTATAAAAAATGTATTATCTGTGAGCATTTTAATACCAAACAATAACAATGATGTATTTTAAGATATCTCAGTGCAAGCTTTTTCCAGTTTAGACAGCTCTTAACATTTATTTGAATCTAGG
>JAUMHR010000075.1:7480304-7496494 GCA_032361145.1 Enteromius fasciolatus | reverse complement strand
TAAGAGTTGGTTTACAACATGATTAACGTTGGAGGTGGAGTTTTTCTTTCGTTGCCCGAGGTTTAATATCTTTGTTTGTTTGTTTGTTTGTTTGTTTGTTTGTTTTTATCCCAGAATCATGACGACCCAGGAGATGCGGCTAAATCACACTATTTACATCAACAACTTAAATGAAAAGATTAAAAAAGATGGTATGACTCTGTATATGTTTCTTATTTTTTAATAAAGTGATTTTTATTTTATTATTTTCATGTTCTGACTCTTTCCTTCTCTTTTAATAGAACTGAAGAAGTCTTTGTATGCTATATTCTCCCAGTTTGGACAAATTCTGGACATTCTTGTATCACCTACACTAAAAATGAGGGGTCAGGCATTTGTGATCTTCAAGGAGATCAACAGTGCTTCCAACGCACTCCGCTCTATGCAAGGCTTCCCGTTTTATGATAAACCTATGGTAAGACCTATCCACGCACACGCTTTTATATAGATGTTTGAATCTAATCTAATGCTCTTAAAATCTCTTCACAGCGTATTCAGTATTCAAAACAGGACTCTGATATCATTGCAAAAATGAAAGGCACATATGTGGAGCGAGACCGTAAGAAAGAGAAGAAAAAGCCTAAAGCCCCTGAAGCGGGTGCTGGGAAAAAGGCTTCTGCTGCCGCAGCTGCTATGGCCGGAGTACCTGCAGCCATGCCTGTTCGTATATATGAAATCTGTGTGCTGCTGGTTCCATTGTGGTCTATTTTTTCAGGCTGTTACTGATTTTATTTTTGTTTTGGTTATTTACAGGGAATGCCACCCATGAGCCAAGCCGCTCGCATGATGCCAATGCCCGGTCAGCCTCCCTACATGCCTCCACCTGGTATGATGCCGCCTCCTGGCATGGCACCTGGACAGATGCCCCCAGGTGCTATGCCTCCAGGTCAGATGATGCCAGGACAAATGCCTGGACAGATGCCACAACAGGTTTGTAATGGAAACGAGAATGTATGTTTTACTGTTAAGTTTAATAAATTATAATTAATTAGTTATCAATAATAAAATGTAAAAAAAAAAAGTTGTCAATATAAACTTGAATTGCACAAGGCTGTTAATATGAACGTAATATGTGAATTGATTGAAACATTTCAAATTTAATTTGCTGTCATAACTTTTCACATTTTTTTGTCACTTTAACTAGTGGAAAACTGGTTCACTCCATGCTGCCACTTGAACTGAGGCACATACGGCTATGGCTATACATTTTACGCACTCCTTTATATATTTGTATATGTTTTGTTGCCAGTGTTTTGTCTACACTGCTGGCAGATTTAGTTGTTGATTTACAGTCAAAATATATTTGGATAAGCAATAATTAAACATCACAATTATAGTCAATGATTTGATCTCTTAACAGTTTCCACTGTATATTTTCATTTCCTCACATTTCAGTGCATCACTCTTTGATTTAATGACGCTTTGTCTCTAGGTGTCAGAAAACCCTCCCAACCACATCCTGTTTCTCACCAATCTCCCAGAGGAGACGAACGAGCTCATGCTGTCTATGCTGTTCAACCAGTGAGTGTCACTTTTGAACCTTGTTCAGTGGGGTGCTGGTAAAACTCTTCATCGGTTGAAAATATTTTAGCATCTTTTGCTGATTACAATGTCACTTTCTTCTCTTAGGTTTCCTGGTTTCAAAGAAGTCCGTCTTGTCCCGGGTCGTCACGATATCGCCTTTGTTGAGTTTGATAATGAGGTGCAGGCGGGTGCAGCCAGAGAAGCTCTGCAAGGCTTTAAGATCACACAGAGCAATGCAATGAAAATATCTTTTGCAAAGAAGTAACGCTGGCGTGCATGCAGCTTCTACGACAAAAGGCAGTTATACACAGACCTGCATTTAGAAACCACTGACCCCTTGGGACAGTTCAGGCAGCTTAATGATTAAGTTACATGCACACCATTCGAAAGAAAAAGTCCAGAGATGACATTTGAATTTTTTTTTGGTGGAACTTGCCTGGTGGTGCACATTATTTGCGTTGTACACTGCAAGGTAAGGAGATAATGGTAAGCCCTCTCCACACTACTTCATCTTAACTTTTATTCCCTCTTTGGAGATGGTCGACTTTGGTGAGTTTGTAAATATGCAGGTTTTTTTTATTTTTTTTATTACAATGTGTTCAAAAGCATTGCACCCAGAGTCTGGTCCCCAGACACTGTACCTGGAGCTTTAATATTTTAATAAATTGCAGTGTTTTACATGTTGCTTTCAGCTTGCATTTATTTTCTCCTGACATGGGGTTTGAGTGTAGAGGAGTGTTTTTATATGCTGCTGTAGTAAAGCCACACAATGATTGCCCTCGATGGAGCATTCATTTTGTTTGAAAAAAGCCACCTATGCTCATCAAGGGTGTTTATTTAAAATGGAGTAAACCAGTATTGTGAAATATTGCAATTTAAAATTGTAAAAAAAAAAAACAACCTACTTTTATTCTGAAGGGTGTAATGAATTGATGCTATCAAAGTGACATTGCAGAAATGAACGATTTGTTTTAGAGAAAAGATTTCCAAAGATGAAGCACGAAGCAATACATATTGTTTCCACAAACATTAAAAACTTTGACAATAAGAACCATTGCTAATAATTGTGTGCAAAATCAGCATGATTATAAAAGATCAATTGATGCTGAATTCTGGCTGTTAAAAATTCAGCTTTGCGTTCACAACCGTTACAGTTGTATTAATGTAGAGAACAGAAAAGTGTTTTTAATTCTAAATAATAGTAACTTTTACTCTTCAATGCGAGCTGTGACAAGAAGGTTTGCAGTGTCTGTCAGCGTAGTGTTTAGAGCTACCAGGAGACCGGCAAGTACATTAGGAGACACTGAGGAGGACCACAACCCAGCATCAGGACCGCTACCTCCACCTTTGTACAAGGAGGAGCACTTCCAGAGCCTTGCAAAACGACCTCCAGCAGGCCACAAATGTGCATGTGTCTGCTCAAACGGTCAGAAACGGGCAGTATGAGGGCCTGACGTCCACAGGTTACAGCCCAACACTGACATTTGCCAAAGAACACCAAGACTGGCTAATTCGCCACTGGTGCCCTGTGCTCTTCACAAATAAAAGCAGGCAGCAGAACGTTCTCCAAGGAGTTTCAAGACTGTCACATGTGCTCCGTGTGAACCTGCTTCATCTTGTATACTCAGTCTCATTCTACCACTAGAGGAAAAGCACCGCCAGCATTCAAAAGTGACCAAAACATCAGAAAGCATAGGAACTGAGACGTGGTCTGTGGTCACCACCTGGAGAATCTCTCCTTTATTGGGGGTCTATAATTTCCACCTGTTGTCTTTTCCATTTGCACAGCAGCATGTGACATTAATTGTCAATCAGTGTTGCTTCCTGAGTGGGCAGTTTGATTTCACAGAAGTGTGATTGACTTGGAGTTACATTGTGCTTAAGTGTTCCCTTTATTTTTTTTTGAGCATTTTGTGTATGTGTGTTTATGTATATATATAATATAACATTTCTGTTCCTTTTACATGGAAATGCAGTCTTCGTGAAAATGAAGTGTTCATTTCCTGACATCAATTTACTGTTTCGGTTCACTTTTATGACACATCCTTATTCGCAAGCATTTCAAAGTAATTTGGTTCATCCTATCATATCAAATTAAAATAGTATTTGTCACATACACAGTCATACAGAGTACGATATGCAGTGAAATGCTTTATGCGACCACAGCAGTCGCGACGGCAGCCGACTCACCAGCGCCATCATATCAGTCATAATTTCCTCTGAAACTTCACCATATAGTTTATAAAGATGTCAGCCATGAGCCTGTGTCTCTTTAGTTTGTGTTCACAGTATCCAGCGCCAAATCTTGTTACTTGTTGTCCTTGGCTCTCACTCATCCTTTTGAAGTAGAAGCCAACAAACCCATCTCATCTCAGTGACAGTCTACATCCAAATTAACTTTTGGGCAGGGAGATGTGGGGACAATTATTCCTTTGACATCAAACGTCCAAAAATCCTTAAAAGCATAAGCAGCCTTGATCATTCATAAGTGTATGTGACACTCTTTGATTCAGTGGATCTCCAGACTTTAAGTCTTAAGTCTGGTTACTAAGGGATTTACTTTATTCTCCATTTGTGTGGTAGTCAAATATATAACCCCAAGATAATGAGTGAATGACAAACATTTTATTCAAACATTCTGGTATAAAATTGTGTCTAGATGGAATCAGATATGCTTTATGCGAGTGCATTCACAAACTGATGGTCCTGCCGTCTGAGCTCATACATTCAGTCTATTTAATCTCTAGCAGGGAGTTATTTCTATTGAAGTTAAATCACCCTCTCGGGGCCTGGGAGTCTTTGTGAGTGTTGCAATTAGGTTTGAAGGACTCTGAGCTGTCAGCTGTATAATAGGCGCTGCCTTGAGTTACATTGTGTTGTGGCCTAAATGACTAGGTCAATTTTTTTTTGTTGTTGTACACAAACGTGCATTCTTCTGCAGTTTTCCCAAGCCTCTAGGCCCTCCGCTGTTTTGCCTTGAGAAAAACCTGACCTTAACTGCTGCTGCTGCTGTGTGTGCGTGTCTTATGCGATTTGCAATCTGGCCAGCACTTTGTTTAGTCCACCAACACTGCCCTCTTTGAGTCTTAGAACAGACACTTCTTATACCAGCAATGTGTGGGACACAGCTGTCCCCACGCTGATCATATGACCAAACAGGTTGGTCGTTATGAGAAAATTACATATGTACATCGCTTCATCACTTGTCTGGTCTGGAATCCAAATACGCCCACAAACTGGGCTCGAGCCTAAAAAATGGTGTATGTTTACTTTATTCTTTGTTTATTGCTTTATTTTCATGCCAAATTATGAGAGAAAATGAAGTTGTGAGTTGTCTAAATCTTTTGAGGGACTGGCTTTCTTTATATTTGCATGTAAATCACCAGTATTCAGTTCACAGTGAGTCCAGCAGATGGAGACATTTGCTGTTATACTGTTGACAGTTGGTGAGGTTGCCAAGTCGGCGGTTTTCCCGCGCAAATGGGCTGCATTAACACCGCTGCTGCGGGTTATGGTGAAAACCTGGCAACCCCGAGAACGGTCCATGTCTTTCCATTCATCTCAGTGGGGGAGTTATTTTCTGCTTTTTAGGAAATACATGGCATCTGTCATCTTCACTTCTGAAGACAAAAACAAAAGAAAATAATAGACACTATGACAAAATTTGTAATGGTTTTATTGGTTATGGTGGGAATATCCCACTGGTTTAATGGAAACTGGTGGGTTTCTAGTGGTAGACCAAATAAAACCACTCGACTGCAATGGAATATGTCCCAAAACACACTAGAACTACTGAAAATTTCGATTTTAGAAGTTGATGAATTTTAAAAACAAAATCTGTGATTGTGTGTTTTTTTGTTTTCAGACGTATAACTTCGCAAACTGGAAAAATATTAGTAAACTAGGCTACGTTTTACTGGTTTAGGAACCCACTGATGTTAGTTTATCTGTACAGTAACTTATGGTAATGAAGTAGCCAACTGAAAGAAAGTCCGTCTTTAGAGCCTACAGGTAATTCCCACCAACAGCTGAAAATACGAACACCATAAATGTGATTATTTCTTCACATCAGCTCGCTCGCCGCGCGGCTTCAGAGTCAGTAGGAATAAAATTCACTCAAATGCAGCTGTGTCGAGGTCAGCGCCACTCTATGCTAATCACTGACGGACTTGAAGAGCCCTCTGTTCTGACCACGGGTCACTCTTCTTTTGGGAAATAACCGGTTACCAGGGATGTGCGCGTCAGCAACAAGTCCATCCCGTCGGCAGTGGGGGCGGAAACAGGATCAAGTCAATAAAATCGGTTCATTATATTTTCAGCATAAAGCGGATGCTTTGTGTTGTAGTAACTGCCTTCATGCCTGCACAGTGGAAATATGGAGATCTGGAAAGCAGCGATGTGATGCATCTTTTTATGTATTATATTATCTTTTTAATTTCCACATTATTAAGTCAAAGATCTGGTTTAAAAGATCTAAAATCACGAGCCTAAACAATCCAGATTAGACACTAGCAGGGTACTTCTATAAAAAGATTAGCATTTTTATTTATGTCTTCTGCAGTGTAGAATTGTAGACTGTATATAGCCTACACTAATGTGTGTGGTCCTCAATAACAAATCTTAACTCTAAACACAAATATTCAGTCTCTGTGAACTGTTCTAACATCCGTAGTTATTTTGTGAGCAACGGGGCCCCACGAACACTATTGGCATCCAAACCTTGTGGGTTTATTGCTTTATCCTCACCCAACGACATAATGATTAAGTCAGAGAAAGCATGCCACTTCCACTTTTAGCCTATGATGTGATAACAAGCCGGCAGTAATGTAAATGTGCATGAGTATTGAATGTAACAGCCTCTGTCTGTCTATTGTCTGCCCACTGACGGGGTCTTTTAATTGGTGCCGCAGCACTTTGATCATGCTCAGAGATTAAGTGAAGCTTGAGAGCTATTATTCCAAAATTGCCCTGGGAGAACACATGAAAAGAAACCCTACTGAGAATTTCCAGACAAGTGCATTATGGGATAGCATAGTTTCACAATTTATTTGTCACAAATCATACTGTGACTTAATAAACAGGACCAGCACAGAACTGTGAGTGATCTTGTTTGTGGTACGGCAGAGAATGGGCCTTTATCTGTCATTTATACCCTTACAATAGCTTTAGAAGGGATGTTGGGCTGTTGAGCTTTTTTTTCTCTTGGTCTAGACACTAAGACCAACTGGTGGCTGAACTGCAGTTTATCTAATATGGAAACCAGTATTATACAGCACCCTATGCATTAATATAAGTTGTGAAATATAAAGGTTTTACCCCATAGGACAAACCCCAATATTAAGCTATAAAGTAATTTTTTTCGAATGATTCATTTTCCAACTACATTCCAGCAATCAAAAATGATGTTCTAAGAACATTTGCTAACATTCCATTATTTAAAAGCTTGAAACGTCCTATGATGTTTTAAAAAAGTTAAGAGACGATTATAATACGAATGTTAGCTTTTGAGTGTTCTCTGAACGTTCTTATGTAGGCTAACCTTTAGAAAAGACAAGCATCCAACTAAATCCATTCAGAAAGAAAAAAAAAAACATTCTAATAATAATGTATACATAAAATGTATTTGTGAACAGTTTGGCAATAACTTTGAACATTCTAACTTTACAGGAAGAATGTTTGTTTGATATTCAGAGAATTTAGAATTTTGAATGAACCTTGAACTTTTAATTTGAATCAAGCCAAAGTTCTAAAAATGTTCCCTGTTAGCTGAGATCATAAAACTAGTTGTATCTTTATTTATTATTTACTTATTTTTAATCAAACGTTGAAATGATTGGTGAACATATATTACTGAATATTACAAATATTACAGGCACTGTTACTGGAAGTGGGGTTGTAACAACAGCCCTCGACGAAAAATATCTAAATGTTTATTGGTAAAATGCATCCGTTTTCAACAAATATTATATTCAAGTTAGTGACAGGTGACGGATATTCCCATGCGGAGGACACACCCTCTTACTGGCAACTTTACCGCAAGTGCTTCCCACGGTGATGCGCAGTCTCGCTCTCATCGCTGGCTCTTTGCTTTGGGAGGGCACCGGGAAAGCCTATCCGGTTGACTTGAGGGAAAATAGCTGCTTTAAGTGAGCGGTAAAGTAAATGGGATGAAAGCTCATGTCACTAGGTCAGCAGGTCGAACATTCAAAGCTTCTTAACTGTAGCAGGTGGAAGGAGGAAGAGCTAGAGGAGGAGGAGGAGGAAACACTCTGCACTCCGCGCGGAGTGTGGAAAGACCTCAGTGGTCTTACCATTTACCTGTGCCACATTTTTCTTGCTAGTTTTCACGCCGTGTCTTCACGATGGACACATGGACAGTGTAAAGAAAGCGTCAACAAACAGGGAAAGGCTGTTCCGTACGCACAGACCAAGTGCGCGAATGTCTGCTATGAGAATGGATAGAGACCGAAAGAGTTGGCACTCCTGGGAGAGCTCGAGCGCGGACAGAAGGAGTGCTGCTCGGGCGGGGATGAGGGATGTGGAGCGCGGACAGCACTGGACCGTAATTTTCCTGCTCTCGCTCGCGCTGCAGCCGCAGGTAAGCCGCTGATCACGCGCTATCATATAGTGCGGTGTTGTTCTTACTTTAGCGCTGTTTAGACGTGATTTGCAACGGTGTGGGAATTATTAAGTGACTTTCAGGCAGCTAAACTTTTTAACGCAATCTGTCTGTCATTTTCTGGGCGCTGTCGACTGAGGTTCAAACAAAGCGTAAACGATTTTGGTGCTACATTTGTGTTGTGCACATCAATAATTACCTGATAAATATTTACAATAATTACGTTTTTGTCGACACCGTCTGAAACTGGCTGCGACCGCTTAGCTGTTGCTATGACTACCTCCTCAAGCAAAACGTTTTCATTTAGCGATTTCTGACTAATTTGTAAACTTTTGTGATTGTTGAAATTATATCTAAAACCAATGCACACTTTAAACACACCCATCCTGCCTCTTCACCCTAATTAACCCTGAATTAGGGGTGTGGAACCCCCATTTTACACCTTCGTGACGAGAGACCTGCCAACCAGCCACCTGTTGTTCCATCTTTCTTTGTTGCGCGCCGCACTTGTCGCTGTTTTTGGGCGTGTTGCTTTGGTTTTCGTGCAGATATGAAAGTCCTATGCCAGCTATGGTTCATATATGCAACAATAGCCTATATCTGACGCACATGGCTATTTGTCATAGTAAAGCTTTTTCTTTAAGACTATTCACTCTGTAACTGGAGAAACTAAAAACAAGGCTCAAAATAGTGCGTGTGAAATGTAGGCTATCTGGTGCACTGGCTTATTTGTACAATAAAGCATCATTTTGCTCCAGTATAAATGGGGACATTGCAGTGTTTTTATTTAGAGCAGTGCTTATTTTTAATTTCATTATGTTTACATCAGGGCAGTAAAGTAGCAGCCATGGAGATTTTATAAAGAGAAATGGGTCTCTTTGTGAGCCTGCGATTTTGCTTTTGTTTGCTTTCCCAGAAAACATTCAGTCACTCTAATTATACTGATCCATTTGTACCACCCAAATGGCTTAGCTGTATTTAGAGAAAGCATATCATCATTTTATTTTCAAAATATGAATCTCTCTGAGAAGCCTACACTGTTTAAAACCATTTGCCGTTAAAACCAAGGCACACTATTTCTGAATCTACTCCCAATGCTACACATCCCACCCCAGCCACCTATTATTCCAGGCTTTGGGGTCTCCGCTGGGGTTGTTGGTCTGCGGTGGAGATGACAACTCACCTGCTGTGGAGGGCAGATCCAGGGTATGAGAACGTTTTGAGTGCAGAAAGCACGTGTGTGTTCTGGCGGGTTACTGCTGGATGCACATACCTGTCCTGACACTGAGGGCGTGTGAAAAACGTTCATATTTTGGTTCTGTCATTTTTGCAATATGAACTTTGGATGTTGAATGCTTTGATGTTGTATGTTACAGAAAGTTCCAGAGAGAAGGATTTTAATGGTTAGAAATAGATCCACGTGATGGAAATGAGGAGGGAAGTGATCAACAGGTTTGTATTGTTCTTGGGCTATAAATAACAGGGCTCAACAAAAAGGATGACCTAGTGGCTTGAGACCAGTTGATGGAAATGTCACTTGACCTATCTAGGCCAGTACCGCGCTTTCTTATAAACCTTGTCCATCAATCATGAATATGGGTTTATGTCTTGCCAACATTTCGATTTTATTGTTGCTGATATCTTCAAAATAATGCATTTTATTTATTTAATTATTTATTTTTTTGTATTTAAATATGCGATATAGGTTATTTACAGCTGGCTTACATAGATGAGGTTATTGAAACTCTTAGAATAACTTGTGATAGTATATATGAATGTATGAAATGCACTGTACCAGTTGGTACAATTTGTTAAATATTTCTGAGAGAAATCTCTTATGGTCTCTAAGGCACTCAGGTTAAGACACACACAGTAAAACAGTAATATTGTAAAAGATTATTACAATACACACATTTTATAAATTAAATCCAGCTGGGTTTTTTTTGCAGCCATTACTTCAGTCCTTGTCACATGACTCTTCAAAACAGAAACTATGAATCTTTTATAAAATTAGAAATGTCTTTAATTTCACTTTAGAAAAATGTAATGTGTCCTTGTTGAATAATATTACTTTAATAATATTCATTAAATCAATATAAATTCATTAAATATGTATAAAAAGGTTAGACTATAATAAATATGAAGTAATCTCTCAAATGCACTGTTCATAGTTAAATAATAAAATAATTAATGATCGATTCAAATATATCTTATTTCTTATTAGTATTCTTATTATTGCTATTATTATTGTGGCATTGTGCGTTGCTTATATTTGTGGGTTGTTTCAACCTAAAAATGGGTCAAATATAGACAACCCTTAGTCTAAAACTTAAATGTAAAAATTCAGTCCAACAGTTGGGTTTGTCCATATTTGACCCAATTTTAAGTTGAAACAACCCAGCATTTTTTTTGTGTTAGAGTTATATCAGGAACTACTGGCCTAACTGGGCCAGTTAAAATAATCTGTTGAGTCTGTATATCATATATGCACACAAATCATGGCCTAAGAAGCAGGGCGGTAATGTGTCAGATAGACCAGCTGTGTTTTCGGTGCTGTGTTGGATACTGTCTTGTACTAACTGTAGCAGTTGTCCATTAAGAGTTTGGGGCATAACCATTTGAACAGTACAGCCTTTCATGAATTATGGGAGGCGTATTAAAAGTTAAAATTAAGGATGATTCCTGTATAAACGGCTAAATCAGAAATGGATAATAAAACAGATGAACAGGGTTACCTTTGATGTACAGTAGTTACATAGTAATAACAGTTAGTCAATCCATGTTTTTAAAATGCACAGAAATCTGAAAACCCCTCAGAAATCTGTTATGCACATATCCTTTTTGTTTTAAACAGCAGCATGTCTTTGTCTCTGATGTTGAATGTCAGGAGTTTAGCGTGAGTCTTTGTAGGATTTTAATGTCTCGGTAATGAGTCCTGTGATTCAGCTCCACAAGAGAGACCGCTGAAATACAGGTATGTTGGGAATGACCCTGGCAGAGGATAGAGGGATAGGAAGAAAGAGAGATGGAGAGTGATGGCCGGTGGTCTATCTGCTGAGCGTTTGAAGTGTCCATGTTTTAGGAGCAGGAATGGGACAACATGCCATGATGGAACAATGGGAGGACAGTGTAGCCATTCAGCGGTCCTTCTCAAACATGGGGTCACGGGGAAAGGACAGGCACCACCGAGTCTTACTGTCTGACCCGGCTTGGAATTTCGTATTTACAGGAGAATCAAGCTGTGTCCGAAACCTCTTACTCGCTCACTCGTTCACTCATTCACTCATTCACTCATCCCTATATAGTGTATGGCAGTTGAGTGGACTATTTCAGAAAGACACAAGTGAGCGAATTCAGACGCTGACGTAAATAGCATTCGTCAGAGTCCGCGGTCATTAACATACGCCTACCCATCTGGATTATTTTGCTTTATAAATTGCACTGCTCACTGTCAGGTTTAATGTATTATTTAATATATAAAAAAAAACTTGATATGTGTCATTTTTTTATTATATTTACAATTAAGAGAGAAAAAATACAATTGTCACATTTATTTGTTCCTAAAATATAAATATAACATAGTATATGATTGTAAAAAAATATTTATTAAAAATACTATAAACGGTCAACCTAATATGAACATACTTTATTTTAAAACATTATTTTGGCAGGCTTCCTGTATACTTGAATTGACTCACGAGGTAAACCAAAATGTAGTCCGTCTTTTTTCGTTCTTGTGAAACTTCTTTTCCTGAGAAGAAAGCAGCATCTTTCAAGCAAAGTCGCCTTCAATTTTCCGTCCGTTCTTTTTCTTTAACGCTTTATCGCGTTGGATTGTGAGAAATAGTGCTTCAGCGAGTGTACATTGGTTGTACACTCAAAATCAGAATGCATTGTGGGTAAAAAGTAGTGAATGAATGTAGGGAATGAAGTCATTCTCTCAGAATTCGGACAGCACTACAAAATGGCTGACACTCGATATAGTCCACTATATAGTGGATAGGGAGCGGTTTCGGACATAGCTTCAGTGTGTGTGTGTTTATTTGTGTGGGAAATCAGGATTTTTCGAGTATGTGCATCTTCAGAATCTTACAATAAATATATAGTCTACAATAGTTTTGATAAAACGTGTATTTTTTCTTTCTCTGGGAAATTCTTTTTTTTTCTTCCTACCGAGAGTACCTAAAATGTCCAGCAGTTCCTTTGCAGTGTGTGTGTGTGTGTATGCGTCTCCTCCTTTGTGACAAGAAGAGAGGTGAATAAAAGAATGGCAACAATGAAGACAGGAAAGTCTGAACATAATGATGAAAGAAGAAGATATCTTTTCCCAAGTGAAAAAAGAAAGAATGACACAGTCGGAGAGGGCAAGATAGGAGCTGGGATTTTAAAGTGTTCCTCTCTGGGGAGAGAGGGAGAGAAAAGAATGGAGAGGTATTGATAAAGAGAAAGAATGGAAGACAGAGTGCAAGGGGTTGAAGAGTAGGAAGTAACTAACACAAGGGAGTAAGGAGAGAAAGCGTGAGAGAGAGGCAAGACATGAGCAGGTAAATAACCAGGGGCAAGAAGATGAAGGTAATGAAGTTAAGTGAGCATGCAGATGAAGAGGGTGATTACAGCACAGAAGAGGACTGCCGCTGTCCGTTTAGACATGGGGATTTTGCTTTGAATCAATGTTATCGTCTGTTCTTTCTGTCTTTATCTGCCGTCAGATACAAAGACTACTAGAGTCATTATCTGTCTGGATGAATGGGGTCTCGGGAGGATTGTGTTTGTGTTGTTTGAAGGTTGTTGGATGTGAAGGAAACATACACTATTTGAATATAACTGTAAAAAAGACTTAGTCTGCAACAGAAGGGCCTTTGACCATTACTCAGAGGTTTATGTTCTTCTGTGTTCAAACCACCACACTTTGTCTTTTCTGTTGTTGTGGTAATGCTGTCAAGTGTTTTTTTAATTTTGAGTCGTTAAGTAATAGTTCACCCAAAAATAAGAATTCCGCCTTCATTTATGTATGTTCTGTAAAGCTTTATTTGATCAGAATGTTCTGGATGCTCTTTTATATATCAAAAAAAGGGAGTAGGGCTGACAATAAAAGTACCAGAAACCTTTAATAAACGTATAAAGACAAGTTAAGAAGTGTATCATCAGATTTTTAGATTTTTCTTCATATTTAGTATGAAATTTTTGTAAGCTTAGTAAATCACGATTTGTTCATTGTTTATGCACTGATTTCTTAAACATTTATTGTGTTTATGTATATTAATTAGCCTAAACTGGACTAAGATTATTCAGAAATAGTCTGAGTCTTGTGTTTGCAATTACATTAAAGTGGTATATATCATATTTTTGAGTTAAATTTTAATATACAGCACATCCACGATAATCAATGGAAGCCCGTTTCCACCTCTGAAAGTTTAAAAAGGTGACGTTTTATCACACAATTCAGACTTTTTTTCTCAGAATACCATATAAACTTGCAATTCTGAGAACATATCAGTCTTTTTTTCCCTCAAAAGTGGACTGTATAACTTGAAATTGTGAGTTTATATCCCTAAATCATAAGAAAAAAAGTCAGAATTGCGACTTTATAAGCTATCACACAATTGTGAGTTATAAAGTTAGAATTCCAAGATATAAAGTCATAGTTCTGACTTCATATGTCACAATTCTGACTTTATATCTCGCAATTCTGACTTTATATCATGCAATTCTGAATTTCTCGCTAATTGTAATCTCGCTATTGCGAATTTTTCCTCACATAAAAGTATTGCTATAGCCAAATTTTGGGAGTTTTGTGTGACATTATGTCAAATTAGCTCTTTTTCCTCCCTTTTTTGTTTAGTTCCAATACACACAAAGGGAATAAACATGTGTATAGCAAAACATGTGTTAAATAAATACTTTTCCTTGAGAAAAAGTTGATTGTCTGGAAACCATGTTTCAACATGTCATGAAAAATATTGGACCAGGTTTGAGTGACGAATACGAAAAACACATACAAAAATTTCAGACTCAGTGTGCAAGGAGCTTTAGACAGGAAGGCCTACAAATTTTGTCGAGGACAAAGTGAGCTTTGAAGTGTTACCAGATTTAGTTGTTGAGAACCACTGCTTTAAGTCTTGTTGCCTTTCTTTTTAATAGTAACAGTCGATATACTTGTCATTTACATTACAAAAGAATATGAAACATTTTTACAATCAATATTTTGGCCTCGAAAACAGCATTGATATTCTAACCTGCACTAGCCAACATCCAGATGTGATAAAACTGCCAGTAACTGTGGAGAATATGAACAAGCAATTTAAATTCTAAACACCTTCGGAGGCTGAAAGTGCTGCTTCTCATCTTAATGACTTCCTGCACTCTGTCACGTCAATTTTCCTGTTTGTATTCCATTTTTTTTAACCTTACGTTTTGAATTTCCATAGGTTGTCTGTGCAGTGGGCACATTTGAGGTCCAGATTCGACAGTGGATAAACCCTCAGGGCTTTCTACAGAATGGTCAGTGCTGTGACCCCCAGGTCAGTGGGGGGCAGCGCTGCTCATCAGGTGATCCATGTGAAACCTTCTTCAAGGCCTGTCTGAAGGAGTACCAGGCTCGGGTTGCACCAACCGGCACCTGTACATATGGCACTGGCAGCACACCTATCCTGGGTGGCAACTCCCACACCTTACATCATCATGGAAACGAGGGAAGCTATAGCAGAAACGGACGCATTGTTATCCCATTTAAATACGCATGGCCAGTGAGTACATCTCTCATTTAATTATCTGCTTAGTTAACAGTGATGAGGTAAAAACGTAATTTGCTGTAGAAACCTTTGACGAAGATAGCTTGGAAGACATTTGGATAAAGTGTAGGTTTTTCTGATCTGCTGTGCTTGGTTGAATACATCAGAAGGATATTTTCTAAAGGGCAGCTGTCATGTAACCATTAAACTGTCTGGTTTGCCAAGACCTCACACCTGCTGCTCTTATCGTGTCAGTTCTCGAAGGTAAACTGTCTAATTTACAAATATATTTCAGGTGGGAATGACAAAAAAGACATATTCCCTTATCCGGACATATTTCCTTATCTGCCATTAGTTAGAAAATAGATTAAATACATGAAAAATCAAGATTGATGTAAGGTTAATGATATTTCTGTCTCTACATGTTAAAGAGATGATTTAATATTTATGTTTTGGCACCATTTACGTTTCCTTATGTCGATCTAGAAGAGTTTTGTTCATCTTCAGATATCTGTAATGAAATCAGGAACTTTATGATGCCAAAAATTTGATGCTTCAAAAAGTTTCTGAAGACATGGTTAAAGAAACTGTTATGAATCATAAAGTTTAACCAGCCAAAATATTCATGCATGTTTGTTCTTTCTGTGTGGAGAAGCGTATTAAATAAATGAAAAAATAAAAATCATATTTAATGTTAAAATTAGCTCATGTGAGCAAATATATAGTTGTGTTTGAGAGTAGACATTTCTATATTTTCCTCACAGTAATTCCTCCACAACTTGAAAAGTAGTAAAGACATTGTTAAAAGTCATTGTGACGTCATGGTTCAACTTTTATTTCATGAAGCTGTGAGAATAATTTTTTCATGATACTTTATACTCTATGTGTTATACGTTAGCAGCACCAAAAGTATCCTCATACCTTTGTAAAATTGCGGTTGAACTAGCTATGACACATGGACTATTTTGTTGATGTTCTTGGTACCTTTTTGGACCTTATGCATGGAAGAAGCCTTCACTTGCTCTCTGTAGGGTTAAGAAAGCTCTCAGGTTTCATTAAATACATCGTAATATGTGTTTTGAAGATGAACAAAGGTCTTATGGGTGTGGAATGGCTTGAGATTGAGTAATTAATGACAGTGTTTTTATTTCTGGGTAAACTATTCCTTTAAGTATGTTCATCATACAGCAATCGTGTCTCTTAAAGGAACACTCCATTTTTTTGGAAATAGGCTCATTTTCCAACATCCCTAGAGTAATACAGATGTGTTTTACCGT
>JAUMHR010000075.1:7465357-7476268 GCA_032361145.1 Enteromius fasciolatus | reverse complement strand
GATTCAATGATTTATGCTAAGCTATGCTAATTTTGGGACCACCAGACCCGGCGATCGGCTGAACGGATTCAAAAATGCATCCGTATTACTCTAGGGATGTTGGAAAATGTGCCTATTTCCAAAAATAGTGGAGTGTTCCTTTAAGAAGACTTGGATTTTATTAATTATTATTATTATATTTATTTATTTTTACAGTGTCCATACAAGCTTTTAAAGTGATAACAGAATTTTAGGGTTTATTAAAAACAACACTAGAAGTGTTGCATCAAAGCACAGTTCTTTTTTTCCCTCTGTCCACAAATTTGAAATCACACCTAAATCGCATTTAGGGGTTTTCTTAAAGCTTTATAAGCTGGCGTGCTATTTTATTAAATCGTTGATAGGAAGGTTTTCACTTAACCTTGATCTGACCTAAGTGGCATTATGCTGAGCATATGGAGGTAGTAATGCTGGCTGACTGTTGGCCAGACCGTGGACGTGCTGTGCCAGTGATCTTTACTGAACCTCACTGTGAGTGCTGTGGTCAGTGTTTGGTTTGTTCCAGCATGGGTCTTTAAACTGATTACACACTTATTGATTAGAGTGGATAGAAAGAGTGGGTGTGAGAGAAAGAGAGAAAAAGATGAGGGTGTAAGATTGTAGCACAACTTTTAATTGTATCTATTGGTGTTGTGGTGGCTAAAGATCAAGACGGTCTTTTCTGAACTGAACCTCTGATTTGATGAGCTACATGCTAATATTTTGCATAATGTCACTGGGACATTTCATTATCTCTCTGCTTGTCTTTGCTCACCAAAATAAAATATTAACCAAACAATTTTCACTGATGGAGCAAAAATAACCAAATTTGGTCATATTTTGTCTGAATTTTATACTCACTAGGCTCTTCATCTTGTTTATTGAAGTGCCTCAAAAGCAACATCACATTTGCAGCCCTGCTGTTATGCTGAATATCAGCACGACCAATGAAAATAGTTTTGGTTACAATGTCGAAAATACACAAATGGTTTTTGATCTGTTAAATCAAACCCGAACATAATAATTTATAGCTTGTTTATCTTCTATTTGCATTCATCCCCGCTGTGGTAATTGACTATAAAATGTGTCTTTCTTTGTCTCCCACAGTGTTTCATCATTTTCTGGCTTTTTCTTTTGTGAAACATGTTTATTCTTTCTTACTTTCCAGACAAATTGACATCACTGGTTTTTATTGTCTGCAGTAATAGAGCAAACGCTATCACTACAAATAGACCGTTAATCGTTGATGTAAAAGCAAATCTTTAATTAGACCACTGTGATTTAATACTGGTGTGGTTTTTTATGATGCAGTTTTTCACTTTTATACAAACTCAGTAAAAACAAGGAAACCAACTCTTTTGTTTGTCTAGTGCTTGAGATCATGAATGTTTTGTCGCTGTGCTAAGTCATCGCAGATAATACCAGTCTTATCATCAGTATCTAAAGGGAGCGGCTGGGCATATCAAACTCTTTCGATGAGTCACAGAAACCCCCAATAAAAGAAAGATGAGTCTCATGACCCACATATCTCTTATGTAAAATATTACAGTATACTCTTGCTGTAATTACTGTCTACCACGGTGCTGCATTACAACCAGCTTCAGGCCTTAGAATTCCTTCAATATGATTTAATTCATATGATTCAATATGAATTCTGTTTTGTGTTTAAGTGTTTTTCATAACAAACTGTTACATAAATGTGAATTTCTCTGAATGTTAGTATTCTAACTGAAATGACACCTCAGTGTTGTTCCAAATCTTTATCATATATTTGCTTTACTTTAAAATGTATTGATATGGCACTATTATCCAAAGTGGCTCACACTATAAGTATACATATTGGTATATAGCGTGCTTCTAAGCTAATGCACACATCTAAACTTTTATAAATGCACAAATTCATGCAAATAATAGGCCAAAAAAGTAGACTGGCAGCCAATGGCAGTGACATCTGTTTCTTCCGTGCAAATACGCATGTATGACCGTAAACAGCATGCAAATACACAGTACACAGTACACTTAATTGAAGAACTATAGGTGTATTTATAGTCAGTGTTTCCCATGCTTCATCCAACATCTTCACATTGAGCAATTTAAATGGCATTTCTTTCTCTGCAAAAGATGTATGTCATGTTTTTTTAGAATTACGGTTTTTGGAATGGTTGGTGCTAATGCAATATACTGCTCCCTAATGGTGGATTTTCTTTAAAATTAGTATTATCTGGAGGTTTTAGGATCTGATTGGCTGCTTGGACAGTATATGTGTAGTATATGCAGAAAATTCATGAGGGTGAGAAAGGTGATATTATTTTTGCAACTACATTAATTATAAATAGTAACAATGTTTTCAATAAAGCCCAAAGCTAGCTGGAGCATTGCAGGAGCAGGGGGAAATCATCTGAAGCAGGCCAGCTGTCCTGGCTCAGAAGAACAGGTCTATAAGAGCCTCTGGCAAACGGACCTCTGTGTAGTGGATTGGCACTAGAGATGTGCATTTTGCAGATGTGAAATGTTTTGAAAGTCACAATTTTCCCAACCTTTAGCAAACATTTATGTAAACCAAGCTGATATTTCAATATTCTAATGACACATTCACATGTTCACAGTTCTTTCATGTTAGCTAATGATCACACAACCTGTACAATATTTAATCTGTAATTAGTATGTGTTTTATGGTGACATTGTAAAATTGAATAATAATAATTGTTATTATATATTTGCTGTTATTAATAATAATAAGGTTTATGTTTTGCAAAAACATGGTTTCTAGAGGATCGTGTACGCAGTAATCACCCACGGCTGTTAGCCGATTCCCTAATCAAGTACACCCAATCACATCCACCTTCCTTCCCTATAAAATATCCCAGCTTCGATGTTCCCACATCTCGCTTTGATCGCACCCTCCACCTCCCCTTCTCCACCTTCATTCCCTTCACCCTCGTCGGGGGGGTAGACGGAGAACGAGCCGAGCGCCGAACCCTCACGCACACCCTCGCTAGGGTTCTTTTCCCTAGGGTTCGGAGTTCGCCGTTTTCCCGGCTCGCTCCCCAGACAGCTCGCCAAATTTACGCTATTTCATACTCTATTACATTACCAGGAAACGAGAACTCTTGAATGACTGTTATTATTGAGGCAGAAATTGATTTCTGTTTCTGTGTAAATGTATATTTTTTTACATTATAAAAATTATAATTTTGTTTAGACTACAATAAGTCACAATAGTAAAATTTATGTCCTAATTCTTTACTTTCAAACATTCATACCATTGAACTTGAGAATGTTGGAAATTATATTAATATCAGTTAGTGGTGGGCCGTTATCGGCTGCGTTAACGCGAGACTCTTATCGCGCGATAAAAAATATATCGCCGTTGATTCATAAAGTTGGGTCTATATGACGCAAGCTATGATGACGTTCACCTTGATATTTTAGCGTAATGTATACCTAGCCGAATTGCACTGTATGCACTGTTCAATATTCGGACCGGACTAGTTTTCGAAACTACTGTACATGTGAGCTTCGATTCTTATCACCTGTCGTCTGGGTTTTTCATGTACCATTTCGGACGGGACTAACACCTCCTTGTTTATTACAGAGGTGAGGGGGTCTGTTTTGTACATCTGGGCGTCACAGAGATCACACGCTGCATTATGTATGCGTGCATTGCTATAGTCATTCAGATTAATTACAATTAGTATAAGCACAAATACCACGGTGAAGCTAAATGGCTAGTATAGCAAAACCATGTTAATGTGTGGTTACTTTAGTTCAACTATTATGTTTTTTATTTGCAGTAAACCCATGTTTAATTTTGATAATTAAAGCATACGTAACTGAGTGCAGAACTGAACGCGAGTAATCTTACCTGATACTGATCTTACAATAGCCAGTCTTAACAGTTTACGCGATCTGGCTCTTTATTTGTATTTATTTACTTATTTTATATCAAAATATATTAAACGTGTATGCGGTAAGACCATCTACGGCATATTGTGTTGGCCAAAACACACAAGGAAACGCATTGTGAAAAATATCACAGACATCGCATTCGGACTCTAGAATTATCACAGAGGTTGTGAGAGAAAAACACAGACATGACAGATTCGGATGGGATTAAAATCACCAAGGACATCTGTGGAACAAAACATTCTCTAATGACCCCCTGTAAAACTAGTCCCGTCCCAATAGGGCTTTACTTTTAGTCATTATTTAGGTAGCTCACATATTCTGAATGCCTTTGGCAGAATTCAAATTAGCCATTTTAATCTAGATTAATCTATATTAATTTCAAAATTAATCTATGTCCACCCCTAATATCAATAAAGCAAACCAAGTGAATGGTGCATTTCCAAAAGCAGATGAAACGTATAAAAGTCCAAGCAGAGATCCTGCATTAACCGTGAACTGAGCCGCTCTGATATTGTGAATGAAACTGTGATTAT
Source organism: Enteromius fasciolatus (assembly GCA_032361145.1). Taxonomy (NCBI): domain Eukaryota; kingdom Metazoa; phylum Chordata; class Actinopteri; order Cypriniformes; family Cyprinidae; genus Enteromius; species Enteromius fasciolatus. The sequence goes on along the minus strand of JAUMHR010000075.1, from coordinate 7,471,808 downwards.
CATATGTAGTTTTTGAGTAGATGGGATGTAGAGGGTGAGAGTGTGTGTGAATATGTCGGGCTGTTTAAAGTGAGTGTGAGAAAATTCTGGAGGAAAACGGCTGTCTGGATCAGTTTCAGGGCAGGGCTGAAGGGTGAGAGAGAGGGAGTGAATGGATTTCTTTGGGCATCAAGGGAGTGAAAGAACCGTATTATCTGTCCATCTTTGTGTGGTGGTTCAGGTGGAAGGAGGGAGGGAGGGGGGGTATCAGGATCCCAGCCTCAGGTGAAGAGACAAACAGGTGAGCGCAGGTATTATGAGGAAAGGTGAGCCATTCTCTCTCTGGCTTTCTTCCCTTCTCTTCTCCTCAGCTGGCTTTCTGATCTTCCCAGCCTCTCGGTTCATGCTGTAAGTGTCGGTTCCTGAGTGATGACCCACACAGTGTGTTTCACCGTTTAACTGTGTTGTCATACTCTAACGCATTGTGGCTCCTCCATTGTTTAGTGTTTCCTGATTAATGGTGTCGTGATGGAAGCTGTTGGCCTTCATGTGGTCGCACAGTAAATTAAATCATCACTCTCCCTTTCTTCCGCTGTGACATGAAAAGAAGAGATGAGGGCGTCTGTGATCAGGATGAATGGATATGGAGAGGAAGTGTGGGAACTCATCGTTTTTTGACGATGGCTTTAGTGGAGAGGTTAATACCCTTATCTAATGCCACAAATGCTGGTGCGTTTACAAGGCAGAGGGTCAGATGATCTGAAACTAGAGGTGAATTGGAGTTCTGTAGGTGACCGCAGCTCTCCATCTGAATACAAAGCAAGCCATTTGAATAACACGCAGGTTGGGAAATATATCCACAATTGCAATTATAATATGACATATTCTCAGTTGTCATCATAAAAAGGATATAATCCTAAATGTTTTGTGTATCAAGGTTTTCAGTTCTAAGATTTTTCCATATTCGTTTTTAAATACGTGTATTTTGATACGTATTGTGTTTAAGGGTTGAAGGAAATGTCTGTAAACTGAACAGAACAGCACATTATCTATTTTGTTTCCTTACAGTGCTGATGTTGTGTGTTTAATTTCCTGCATTTTGCCGAATATAAATTAGTGTGATAACCAAGTCCTGAAGGTTATCTGATAAAGATTGGATTCATACCCTCTGAGATATTCAAGGCCATTTATCACTGTCCCAGTGTCTGTGTTCAGAGGCAGCAGTTTTTGGTGCGTCTGCTTTTTAAAGACTGGGTCATAGTTAATCTACATCATTACTTGATAGAACTTTTTGAAAATGATTATTATTATTATTATTATTATAACAGTTCCCCTGTAGCAGCCTGAGGTCACACACGTTGTTCTCTTCTGACCCTGCACCTCATTAATCACCCACACCTGAGATTAAACCTCAGAGCAGATTTGATTAGAGGCGCACAGCCTATATTAACTAGGGTGCTAATTTTAGCAATGTGGCATTTAGCTGACACAAACTTTTCTTTTGTTTATTACTGGGACATTTGGTCTGGGTCATCTGGGTTAAGTGAATCACTGAACATATCTGGGTAATAATCATACCTAAGAATCAAAAGGAAAGAATAATAAATTATAATGATTAATCGTGATTAATCACATACAAAATAAAAGTTTTTGTTTGCGTAATATATAATTGTGTGTGTTAATTATGCATATATTAATACACATATCTTAATAAATACACATAGTATAATACAAATAATTTTAAATAGTTTTAATATAATATTTCACAAAATTACCATTTTACTTTTTGATCAAAAAAATGCAGCTTTGGTGAGCGTAAGAGACTTCTTTCAGTTTTTAATCTTGCTGACCAATTTAAATATGTAAATTATTATAACAATGCTAATTAGGCTTCAGCTAACCTTGCAAAATATACTTGTTTATTTCAAACACCCCAAAAAATATTTTTACAGCCTCGCAAAATGGTGTTGGCTCATGCAGTCCTTGCTGGGTTTTAACCTTTAATCTTTCACTTTCCGGTCCAGATCTTCAGCTACAAAGTTACACCGCCACAAAATCACCACCACCATTTTAAATTCTTCCATCAATTCCTCTTCCATTAAACCTGTAATCCTGAGCTTTAACATGGGCAATCGAATGTACCTGAAGGGGATATGGCTGGCTAAATGGAGTGGGCTTGTCCAGACATGATCCCTGCCTGGGCTTATGAGTCCCATCCATCAATTAAAATGTAAAAAGCAATTTATCCATGAGTCTATGTCAATCCCAAAGTGCAAATTCAGAAGATTGAATCTGAATGAAAGAAAATCCATCCATTGGTTTCTGTGGAAATGTTTCAGTCACAGTTCATCAGAAGAACATATTAAAATTTGTCCTGAAATAATAACACTGTGAGCATTTTATAGGCTGTGTTGATGTGGTTTCATAACCAAAACAGTTATTAATATAGCTGTTGTGTGTTTACTCAGGCTAATAAGTAAAATTGATGCCAGCATTCTTCCAGCATGCTGTCTTTAGCAGGAAAACACACCCATGAGGTGACGACATGGGAATAAACATGGACTGGCTCTTCAAAATCTCCTTCTAAACAGAGCTTATATATCTGTATCATGTGTAATGTGATGTATGTGCTCTGTTTTGTGATTATTTATGTGTACGTGTGGGTGAGAGAGTAGAGTGTTTGTCTCCAGGGCGAGCTGTAAACTGATCCCCTTCTATTATGTCATGTTGTATTTTGGAGAGTTTCAGCACTCAGTTACCTGGACATTCCTGCTGCCTGGGAACCAGAGAAACTCATTTACTACAGGGACACAGAGAGAGAGACTTCTGTCTTTCTTTCTCTCTGTTAACTCCTACAACTGCATACCTGTGCAGTCACGCAGACAGACGTACACCGTGCAATTGTTTCAAGACCGTTTTGTCTTTCTGTAATGCGCTTGCTTTATTTTATCGTACATCTGTATGCAGACTCACAGTGACTGAAAACACCTGTAAAGACAGCAGTCAGGTACAAAGCTTTGACTCATCGACACACCATGTTAATTCCATTAACATTCATTCGCGTGCATGCTGGAGATAAGATCCTGGCCTTGGGACAGTAGAGTTGGGGGACACTGGGACATTGCGCTCTCATTTGTGTGCAAATTGGATTGAAGTGAGAGTTTGCATAAAGGAAGAGGGGCTTGTCTCATTCTCTTCTCACCTTCAGTCGTATTTTAACTGTATATGTGTAAAGTTTTGGGAATTATAAGCTCTTTTCAATTAACCGTTTTTGAAATCTGATATTGTACACGATTTTGGAGAATTGCAATGGTTGACTGATTCATAACCACGTTAACGTTTCTCAATCTTGTAGCTGTTAACTAAATACTTAAGCCCTATTCGGATGGGACTAGTGTTCCAGGGGAGCGTTAGAGCAATTTGTGTTTCACAGATGTTTTTGGCAATTTTATTCCTGTGTATTTTTCTTACACAATCTCTGTATTCCAGAGCAAATTACATACCGGTTAACAAACTTAGTGAACATCTGGGAAAACTAATCTCGTATGAATGTGAATGTCTGTGATTGCTAACAATAACACTTTTCCTTGTGGGTTTTGGTCAATGGGAACTACCGTAAATGCTCTTACTACAGATTACAGAGTACAGACCACGTAATCTGTTAAGACTGGCTACTGTAATAAGAGCGCCAGCTAAGATTACTTGCAGATTACTAGCCGTAGTTTAACTGTAAATGGCACTTGTAAAACTATGGTTATATTAATGGTAATTAATTAATGCATCCATACAGAGTGCGTGATCTCTCAGTAATCAGATGTGTGAAACAGGCCCTCCAACCTCTGTAGTAAACATTATAGTCCCATCCGAACTGGTACGCGAATATCGCAGCTGTCAGGTGATAAGAATCAAACCTAAAATGTAGTTTAAAAAACTAGTCCCATCTGAATCAGGCTAAAGAAAATTATGAAAACGAATGAGACTGACATCAAAATTAAACTGAGACACACTGCAAATATGTTATTTTTCTGCTATCTAATATAAATATTAACAAAAAATTTGAAATACAAAAATAAAATAAACCAAATGCAAATTAATTTGATGTATTCAATATCTCATATTTAAAAAGAATACTGGTAGCACATGCTGTATTTACAAAGAACTATGGGTTTGATAGAAAAAGAGTAAAGCGAGTCCTGTAAGATCAAGCAGCAAGATTGTCGGACATTAAAAATGTAGGATATAAGAACAGGGAACAGATTACAGGGGCACCGGTTAGATTATAAGGAAACAGGCAGATAAAACATTTAGACTATCACTTTACTGGCTCACTGATTTGATAAATGTTATGATAATTTAATGCTCTGCTCTGCTTGTCCTTGTTATTCCGTATCTTTTTTTCAACCTTTCGCTCTATTCCCTGGCCTCATGATTTTGTCCTTTTCCAAAAGTCACTCATCCATAACGTTCCTCCCACGTTCATTCTCTCTCTCTTTTCATCTACTCACTCTTGGGTGCTGTCTTGTTAGCTGGACTGCGCTCTCTTGTCTTATCTACTCCAGACCCACAATTCCTTGTCCTTTATCAGACTGTCTAACGCTGAGACAATTACATATTAAAGAGCTGGGAGTCAGACACAGGTTTGAGTCGGTGGAATTACCCTCCGTTTACTCTGACTGGCAGGTTACTTTAATTGGCTACTCTCGTTTAAACAAGCCTTGTCATTTCTTCCTGTCATTTCATCACTCATCTCTGTCTATCCTTTTCCATCCCCTTGCTTTTTTAAATTCAAGTGTTTTCCATGTCTCCCTCAGCTCCTGAAATACAGGGTTTTGGTGTCCTGCATAATGAACTTGTGCACTGAGGGCTGTTATTTCCACACTTAATGAGGCAAGTCATTGTGATGTCCTGTGTTTCTGATTGGTAGGATTGTGACTGTTCTTTTTCTTCAATGGCTGTTTCATCTGTTCATCGGTTCTTAAGGCTCCTTCAGAGAAATGAAAGAGAGGCTGAGTGCAGATGAGAAGCAAAAGCTCAATCAGTCACAGCATGGCAGGCTGTTCTTGTGCTCTGGTAATTAATATATTTTTATGTAAACATACTTCGCAAATACAGCTTCTGTCAATTAAGTTAATTTGTACACATACACTAGCTCTGTTTTAGAGTTTTACACTGCATCGACACTGGCTGATAAAGTTTTGCCGAATCAATGTATTATCCCATTGGCATCTGCTGTGGAATGTTTAATAAGCGATATTATTGATACTATAAATTGGCGATTTTTACACTGCTCTGAATTCCAAGCTTTATTGCAGTGGGCGGGTGTTTTTTCCCCAACAGTCCAGAAAAAGTCAAATCAAAAATTCAAATTAATTTTATTTGACTTCTTTTTGAATTGTTGGAAAAAAACACACAACCACTGTTACTATAAAATTTGGAAGACCAATGACAGTTTTTAACATATCTCCGATTGGATTTGTCTGAAAAAAAAAGCCATATACACAAAGGATGCCTTGTGGGTGAGTAAAATATCGGCTAATTTTCCTTTTTTTCTTTTTTTAAGACAACATCTAGCCCAGCCTCACGGCAGTTCGTGATTTAGTCAAATAATTTAATCTATTTGTAGATTAAGTCCAGCTCGTTTTTTAAACGAATGCATTTCAATTGGATGCATCTTAGTTTAAAAAAACGTGCTGGACTTACGCAAATAACAAAATAAACATGTCCCTGCCATGAATACATACCGTGAGACTAGGTAGCAACATCTCTACAATCATAAAAGCTCATAAGTAAATCGTTTTGAGCTCTCTAAATGAACATCAAATATAGCACTCTGCACAGGACTTACAGTTTATTCCAAAAGGGTTTAGCTAAGCTAACAATAGTATATATATATATATAAAACTGCAGGCAAATAGGTGTGCAAGTCTAAAAATTCTGTCTTTAAATAGACTGATTGGTTTATTGCACGTTGTGACCGAAAACACACCTATTAGCGGCATTTAGCAGTAGGATTCGAATTTCAAGTCCCTCACTCACGCCGCCCTTTCGAAACGCATACAGAAGCTATGTAAGCTGACACAAGACAAAAATGTCATCGTCTGTTACACCTGACAGTAGCCAATAAAGTGATGAGGTTTCTGTACCAAGATAGAACTTTCTGGCCTTAATTCTAAGCGGCATGTGAGGTGAAAACCAGGCACTGCTCATCACCTGTCCAATACAGTCCCGACAGTGAAGCATGGTGGTGGCAGCATCATGCTGTGGGGGTGTTTTTCAGCTGCAGGGACAGGACAACAGGTTTCAATCGAGGTAAAGATGAATGCGGCCAAGTACAGGGATATCCTGGACAAAAACCTTCTCCAGAGTGCTCAGGACCTCAGACTGGACCTCAGACGAAGGAGTGGCTTCACAACAACTCTGTGATTGTTCTTGAATGGCCCAGCCAGAGCCCTGACTTAAACCCAATTGAGCA
>JAUMHR010000075.1:7416103-7427475 GCA_032361145.1 Enteromius fasciolatus | reverse complement strand
TTCCGCGGTGCGATTAAAATGCGTTAAAAAATTTAACGCGTTATTTTTTGTGTAATTAATTAATCTAAATTAACGCGATAAAGTCCCGGCCCTAATATATATATATATAAATAAATATATGAATATTACATTTATGCATATACATTATGTAAATGTATCATACGCTTGGTGACATTTAAAATGGTTAAAGATAAAATTGGGCATTATAGACTAAATACACACCAGACTTTCAAGTTGCATCAATGCAGAAACATGCCTTATTTCAAAATACCAAATATATTTAATATATTCTGACTGGATGGAATAAAAAAAAAAAATTGATTTGCCCTTTATACACAACACAATATTTGAGCAATCTGTGATCTCTGACCACCTAAAATCAGCATGCTCAACTGTGATTCTTCTTGCATATATTTGCATACTGAATATTAATGGGAATTATAATTCTTGCCTTTATTCAGCCATCCATAGCTACGCCTACAACATCCATTATTATTTTGCTGCCTTGTTAATACTAATACAGCATGGACATGCAAATCTTTCGAGTAAATTTGTGAATTAATCGGTATTAAGACTCTGTGTTCTTTTTTTATTTGATTATATTTTAGGTGGGACTTGATCTTTGTAATCCCAACCCCTGCCCCAAGGGGGTGCCATGCCACAGTACAGAAGGAGGCTACAAGTGCATTTGTCCCGAGGGTTACTTTGGAAATGAGTGCCTGAGCCTGAAGGATCCATGCCATGAACCCCACTGCCAAGGTTAGGAGCATAAATATTGAGCATAAAGTGAATAGCACTTCTTTAGCGTGATTTTCTCTGCCTGTTTCCATTTCAGGTGCCGTGTCAGACCCAGGTGGAGTTGGGTTCAGTGTGTATATGGTGTTAGTGGGGGTATTCGCCCTGCTTGTGGCAGGCAGCTGCTCTGTGTGTGCATTACTGCTGTCCCGTCTGCACCGCCTTCACCGAACCAAAGCGCAGCTACGCACTTCAGCGCCCGAGGACAACGCCATCAACAACCAGCGGCAGTTCTGCACTCTCATCCGTAACCTCGACCACAGCGTGGCCCTGCTGCCTCCTGCTCAAACAGTGCCCGCTGTGCCCATGCCAGTGCTCTGCAGTGAAGAGATTGAACTTACACTTCCTCCCTCACCTGTACCCTCTCCAGCTCTAAAACCAGCCCACGGGCCCAAGCTGGACATTTGCAACCGTGAACGGGAAAAACTAAACCGCTTCCACTATGCAGAGAACCAGGAACTGGAGGTGTGAGCGATGGGAAGGAACCGGACTTCTTGGTTCGGAGGGTCTGTTGTGGTTGACGCTTCTTAATCAACCTCTGCTGGTGAACCTTGACCTCTGAGCTCTGCCTTACAGAGATCTGAGAGGGTTGAAATTTGGAAGGGAATTTTAGGGCTTAAGAGACTGTGCTGACAGACAGGGTTCACAATTTTTACACACTTGACAATGGTAGAGAATGTAACACTCATAAATATTACTTATCAGTCATGAAATTGTATTTATTTTCATAAAATTATTAGCCATTATTTTTCCAGCAATTGTTTTTATGTTTTTCCAACTGAATTTTATTTTACTTTTTTTCATAAGATGAAACTACACTCTTATAAAAAACGAACAAAATATGTGACCCTGGACCACAAAACCAGTCAAAAGTCGCATGGCTATATAGCCAACAATACATTTAATGGGTCAAAATAATAGATTTTTCTTTTATGCCAAGTAAAAATCATGTTCTGTGAAGATATTTTGTTAATTTCCTACTGTACTTAATATTTGATTAGTGATACGCATTGCTAAAAACTTTATTTGGACAACTTTGCAGGCGACTTTCTTAATATTTCGATTTTTTCAGATTCTAGATGTGTCGTGTCCTATCCTATCCCTAACAAACCTAACGTTAATGAAACACTTGTATTTCTAAATTTACATTTACCAATATTAATGGTTTTGTGGTCGAGGGTCACATAATTCTGGTCGCTCTCAATTTCTCAAGTTACCATTTATTTAGTAGACAGTTTCCTTTGAATCACTCGCATCATTTACATCAGTAAGAATGATTATTAAATGTAAAATTCTATTGAAAACATTTACTTTATTTACCCCCAATCCATTAAACGCTCATTTTGCACTTGCCGAGTGTTTATTTTGGACCCTGTCTGATCCCTTGAAAAATGTGTTTGAAAGAACAGCAAGTGTTTTTAAGGCCAGCAATTCAACTTCTTTGAATCCTGGATATTTAAGTGTATTTTATTGTGTTTACACTTGTGCCCTATATATTTGTACACATTTGTTTGAATGTAAGTGTGTGTGTGAGCGTGTAAGTCTATGTATGACTGTGTTTGTGGACAGTTTGCCATAAATTTCCACAAAGCCATGCACATTATTGGAACTCCCTACGTAAAAACAGTATACTAGTGTCTGTGATTGACATTTGAAGGAATTATGGCGAAAGTTAGTGTCAACTGAAAAAGCGCCAGATGACATCTTTAAAAATCTCGTTAATTATTGCCTGTCATGTTGAAGATGTACAAGATGTATGATTTTTATAATACTTGGATGTATATAGCGCCACTGTACATATTATGTACATAATTTTTGCCATTTTTGTATGCCGACTCCTTGCAAAATATTGCCATTTTAATTTCCTGGTTTCACGATTTCCTCTCAAGACGGTATTTGCCGCAAGATCGAATTGTAATTAAAGTGCATTTATCAACCAAAGCATGTGTTTCTGTGCGTGTATGCATTAACGGTATTGTACAGCATTTGGTATATCAGGGTGTGTGTGTGTGTTTGGTAATCTTGTTCCGTATTACAGACGCTTCCTTATTGTCTAATTGCCATTTGATAAACTGTGTGAAGTCAATAAAAGGAAATTTGGTCATCTAGCATCCAGCTCCTAACATATACGTTGTATGTGTCAGTGTTCACTTTCATGTTATCTATTTCCAGTATTACAGCATTTGAGTTGTTATATTTTGAGGGCAGATTTTGTTCCAGTCTGCTTCTTAGCATAAGTACTTCTGACTTAACAAAATTATTTTTGTTTGAATAGTTTAATTTAATGAACTGTTTATGGAGTTATCACTCAAACGTGCTCCTTATTAGAAAACATTTGAAACATTTTGACTGAATTTAAAGTTTAAATGGTTACTCAACCCCAAAATGAAATTTTGGGTCCCCACTTTATATTAGATGGCCTTAACTATGCACTTACATTTGAATGAATAATTTGGTACAATGCACTTATTGTATACATGCATGTTTTTACATTGTACTTGTATAAAAAAAAAAAAAAAAGAAAAACCTTTGTAGTTACACCTTTAATTAATTTCTGTAATTACATTTATATTTACTGTTGATCCATCCTTTACACCTTAACCCACCCTCAAACCTACCCATACCACCAAACCTGTCCCTAACCATATCGATATCCCACCTCAATAGCAGCAAAAGTGTTTTGCAATACAATATGAACACAATAAGTACTTTGTGGTTAAGGTGGGACCCAATTTTGTCTTTAATCACCCATAAAACACTTCATCAACACAACTTAAGATATTTTAGTCACTTGTAAATAAAAATAGTAAAAAAAAAAAAAGTTAAATATCACTATATATGGAAGCCCGTTTCCGCAACTGAATAAAAAATAAAACACGGTTATTGCGACTTTTTATATCACATTTTATTTTATTTTTCTCAGAATTGTGGGATATAAACCCTCAATTGCGGGATAAAGCGTTAGCGGGAAAAAGACTGATATGTTCTCAGAATTGTGACTTTATATCCACCAATTCTGACTTTATATCTCACAATTTTTTATTCAGTGGCGGTAAGTGTCTCCCATAACTATAAGACACAGAAAAGTATGAAAGTCATTGCCAAAATAGTCCATCAGTGGTTCAGTCTGAACTTTATGAGGTGTTGAAAATACTTTGTGCGCAAAAATAACGTTAATAATGACTCCTCTGTGTCTCTCCGCGTCACTGTAGCACCATTTTGGAGAGTAAACACTGGATGCCACACAGATGCTCTGTTTCCATTCGAATCAAAGCACAAATAAACATAGAAGTACCCTTTTTGTGGCAGCTGACACAGAACAGCATACACTATTTGCGTCCAGTGGATACTTTTCAAAATAGCACTTCAGTGCCGCTGGTGAGACAAATTGTTGAATAAAGTTATTTTGGTTATCTTTGCATTGAGAAGTATTCTCATTACTTCATAACGTTCAGATTGAACCTCTAATGGCAGATGAGCTACTTTGATGATGTGTTTCAGACTTTGACAGTGTTCATTACTTGGAGGTCAGTGGTCCCAAGCCTGTGACTAATGGCAAAATTTTCATTTTGGGGTGTAGCAACCCAAGTATCTAAGCCAAAATAATAATAATTTTACAATATATCCATATATCTAAATAGATAAATAAATTCTCAGTATTAAAAAAAAAAAAAAAAAGTAAAATCCTGTTATCATAAAAAAACAGTAGTATTTTAATGTCAATTTTTTAAATTTTTACTTGTTAATCTACAAGAAATTTATGTAAAAAGTTATATTTCCTTGCCAATATAAATAAGTAAAGGCACAACTATTTAGTTTTAACAAAACTGTAAAATAATCCTTAAATATAGTCATACACAATCACTTATCACTACTTCAAACCAGTGATTTCACATTTTATTTATAACAATTTATACCATAATTTACAACATCTCTATTTTATTATCATACATAATTTTAGTAGAAGTAAGTAGAGTCAAACGGTCTAACATTTGTGAAACGCATAATCACTTCGAATGCGAAAGGGTCTAAACTAGCAAGTCACTACTCGCCCAAGCAAGAAGGATACTACTATAAAGTGTGTGCTGATGTTCATTATTTTAGCATATAGGGAAAGTGAGTCAGAGGTCAGCGGAGAGTGAGAGTGCCAGACTCATGGGTATGACAAATGTGCACTTTGACCTCTTACAGACAGGGAATGGGCGGATATAACTATTGCCTTCCTGTTCCCACCCGTCCGTGAGGAAATGTAGGAAGTTCAGTCCTCTTAAAACACATAAATGAGCACACGGTCATCCACACACTGACAGGGATGAAGCAGGGACCCCCTCCCTCCACACCTGCTGTGTCTCAGGATACCCAGCCCTCCCAGACCAGCAGGTCAGCACCTGAATTAGTCTTTTTCCTGTCTTAGCTGCCAATTGTCTTTAACAGTGTGAGGTGACATGGTTAGGTTAGGTGCGCTTAAAGAGACAATGATATGGCGAACCATAGTGACAAGCTTCATCTGACAATAGTGTCAGAAAATGTTTCTGGTAACACATACAGTATGAACTTACTAGTCAGTTTAGTGGGTTATGATTCATAAATTATGTCTTTCAACCAGGAGTTTCCAACAACCGCATAAACAGTAGCAGAGATACATTTGTAGCAATAGCCAACAACACATTGTATGAGTCAAAATTATTGAGTTTTCTTTTATGCCAAAATCATTAGGATATTAAGTAAAGATCATGTTCCATGAATATATTTTGTCAATTTCTACTGTAAATATATCAAAACTTCATTTTGATTAGTAATACACATTGCTAAGAACTTCATCTTAGCATCATATTACTGTTTTGCTCCCTCAGATTCATTTTTTATTTTAAATAGCGGTATCTCAGATCAATACTGTCCTATCCTAACAAACCATACATCAGTGGAAAGCTTATTAAGCTTTATTTTTTGTTATGTTTCTCATGCAACAACGGGCCACCTTGCATCAGCATCATGCCAACAACTCCAAAAGCTGATCAAAATCCTCAATTGCCTTTGAAGAGGAGTCCAATGTCATACGCCATATTTGAAAATTACTATAACATAACACATGTTTTCTAAGACAAGTGACACAGAATTTAGTTATTATATCATTTTATTTTCATTGTATCCACAAATAATGGTTTACTGTAAAACTGAAAAGGCATTCAATGATTCAGAATCAGACTTAATTTTAAAAGCCATGATTTTGAAAATCTGAAAGTATCTTAGTATTTTAAGCTAATAGAAATATATAGCCCTACCTTTCGATAAGGAACAATGTTTTTTTTCTAATGGGTTATATATATATATATATCTGTGTCTAAGGGTTACTTAAGGGTTGTTCACACAAGATGTGCTCTTGCAGTTCAATCAAAAACAGAAGCACAACATAAATAGGAGTTTGGACACATTTTTAAAAGTAAAAACGTTTAATGCAGCAGTTACAGTACTTAATGAAGCTTTGAAACCTTTGCAAGAATTGTGTTTGTTTTCAAATAATTGTCATAAATCAAACTGGACATACAAAACTGGCCAAGTTACATGATTTCAGCAAACAAGGCTTTATTATATCATATAGAACACTCCATTGACAGCATAACAAAAACCCAGTGGCATTTAGATTACTGCAGAAATTAGGTTTTGTTACCAATAGAAGTTCATGATTATTACATGTTTTGCTCATGATAAACTTTACAAATAAATTATTATTATTTTTTGTATTAGTTTGAAGCCGAAACACAATACAAACACTATCAAAAAAAGTCATACCTGCAGCATTCTATTGGGTTTTTTTTGGTTGTCAATGAAGGTGTTCATGTGGAATCAATCAATGTCTAATTAAAATACTTTATTATGTACGTTTTATAATATAGGCTTAGTTTTCTTTCATTTTAATAATGTAGAATGACAAAGGAAAATGACAACTGTTTCTAATTGGCCTAAACCCTGCATACCATACATTTAACGGTATTTAGGATTACATTTAGGAGATTTTAATTTCATAAAAGCAGGTTTGTAAAAGCCAAAAGGTGTCTTGTACACATTTGGGCTGTTCAAACTGCATTCACACAATTTTGGCCAGCCAGCTGTGTTTTGAGTGCTTTGCAACAGTGAATAGTTTTACAAACTAATTTGCTCAATTGATTCAGATTTTCAGAGAGATTTGTTTCTTCCTTTACTAAAGAAAGAGCAGCATATGCAACTAATTGTTCCACAACATGACACTTTCGGAGTAAAATACTATATTCCGCTTAAAATAATGTAGGGTGCAGCTTTATTGAAGGTATTGGTGGCTGTCTGGATCAAGAAGAGGGCTGGGTGATGTCAGACAAAAAGAAACTGTCCTCAGAAGCAGAGCATGCTTTTTATTTTTGGGATAATGTGTACTGATGAATAATCAACATTAAGACCAAATTAAAAACATGAAAAGCAGAAAGAAATAAAATAAAAAAAATTATATATATATATATATATATACACACACACACACACACACACACACGTATGTGTGTATATATATATATAGTATTCAAAGCTGTGAAAACATTAAGATATAAAGCAACTTCCAAAAACGTACAAATGATACATTTATGCACATAAACTAACAATTAACAAATGCACACACTATATAATCAAATGGCTTTAGAGGCACATTTATCTCTATTTCATAAGCATTTGATGTGTGAGCTTTTGTGGTGTAGTTATTGTCAATGAGGCGTATGATGTAAAAACGGCTGTATTTCGCAGCTCCACAGTGACATTTAGTGGTTGTCTGAGGTATTTTATCCTCAAAAGATTATACTACATTTCCTTCTCATTCCCACAAGGTAAAAAGCATGTCTGTCGGGGTGTGAAACTTTAATAACTCAATATATTCTGAAATATTACATTTCCCAAAGAATGACACTTGCTTTACAAACAGCAAGATAGATGTACTGTCAAGATTTCTTTATAAAATGTTATTCGAGGAGAACTGTTCTCTTACAAAGTACAAAGCTTTCTCATCACAAGCATGGAATGACCTACATTATGAAAGATGGAAGCCAGAAGGGTTTTTCTTATTGTATTGGGTAGCTTCAGAAGGAGTCTTTGAGCTCGACGGAACTGGCAAAACAAGATGAAATCTTAAACTATAATACTAGCTTGAGGGTTGCTTTAATCCACCGTTTTTATGTCTGTTTTATCTGGAGTCTTCCAAAGTAAAGACTAGGTTTGTGCTTTAACAACACATTAACAATACAAAGAATAACAACAGACCTAACAAGGATTTAGCTTTTTTATTATTAAGGGGGGGAAAATAGTCTAATACGACTCCTCACTGAGATCTTTAGTTGCACTAAAGAAACAGGACCCATCTGTATATGAATCGGTTCAAAACCTAACCTCGAGTTTGATCTCGCTGTCAGATGAAGGTGTTTGAATAAGTTCAGGTGTTGGAGAGAGATGTTACAGTGTTCTGCAGAACTGCTGAGCTCAGAAGGTGAGATGAGATATTAGGCTGTTGAGGTCGCACTGTAAAAAGAACACACTTCATTTATTTATTTCCTTCTTAAAATCCAATCATTATGTTTACCACTTCCATTTTAACCTGGGGTCTAACAAACAATCATTCCAGGTCAAATTAACCAATTTCAAAAACTTCCCCAGCTCTAATTTTTGATCTGAAGATAGACAGACATATAGACAAGACAGACAAAGGCTAAAATATTAAATGTCATGGATACATTTTTATTGAGTAATCCACTATTATGTAGACGGGGGTTGAAAATAGCAATTTTCCCTTTTACAAAGGGGGTAAAAATGACTTCTGAAAGATGGCAGCATCATAATATTACTCACGGCTTGAAACATGTGTTGGCATCTCTGGAAATGGCTTACACTGGTTTAAGTCTTACCTCCTGACTAGACATTTCTCTATTTGTATGGGTGAGTGTACATCAGTTTCACCACCTTTATCAGGTGGCATTCCACAAGGGTCCGTTTTAGCACCGCTTCCTATTTTCTTTTTATATGTTTCCTTTCTGCGTAAATACAGTGTGTCATTTCACTGCTATGCAGATGACACACAGCTGTATATACAATTAAAGTCAAATGGCCCCACTGCCGTAGAAAGATTGTTGGCCTGTCTTAATGAAGTTAAGGCTTGGGTGTCTATAAACTCTTTGGGCCGGTTTCTCGGATAGGAATTAGATTAAGCCAGGACTAGACCTTTGCTAGTTTAGGACATTTAAGTATTTTTAGAAACATTGTCTTACAAACATGTATTATCTGTGAGCATTTTAAGACCAAACAATGGCAATGATGTATTTTAAGATATCTCAGTGCAAGCCTTTTCCAGTTTAGACAGCTCTTAACATTTATTTTAATCTAGGACTAGTCTTAAACCCTGTTCAGGAAACTGCCCCTTAGAGCCTAAATGAATCGAAAACAGAATTGATTATATTTGGTCCCTCCGAACCTGATAACGCAGTTGAATCTAAGCTGGGTCCTTTGCGCCAGTTTAAAAAGTATCTGGGGATGATTTGTGACAGTGCACTCAAATTGGACAAGCAAACAAATGAAATTGTTAGGACTAGTTTTTTTTTAAATTGAGGTTAATTCATGCATTTATAATTTCGAGATTAGATTATTGTAACTCGTTATACAACGGTCCTCAAAATAAAGTTTTTGATAGATTGAAGATGGTCCAGAACGTGGCTGCAATATTGCTTACAAGCACTTGCAAATTTGAGCATATTACTCCGGTGTTAAAATCATTGCATTGGCTGCCTGTTACATTTAGGATAATTTTTTTTCACTTTTAAAAACTCTCCTTTTGCATTTGAATGTTTAAGGCCCTGTAAGTTGTGGTTCTACAGATACTGGAATTTCAATATGGCTCCAGGAGTAAATTGTTGTAAATGTACACATTTTCAGTTGTCAAAATAGACTGTTGGTCAATTTGCAAAAATACGACACTTCTTTTCTTTTAAAGAACGTCTGAAGATCCAATAGTGTTGAAACTAGAGATGTTTCCTGTTTTCTTTTGTCAAAACGACAATAATTGTACACGCCCGTCTGCGATAATTAAAGTGCCATTAATTTTGCAAAGTTTGTGTGCATGTAACTAGATAAGTATTAAAGATATCGCAATATGATTTTAGTTCTTAATAAACTTTTCTTTGGGGATCTTAATTTCCACGTCCCTACATTGTTCAGTCACAGAGATACGGGGATTTCAATGAGGCTCCATTTTCAAAATATTCAGCTGAATAATACAGACTGTTCCCTATGTTTGAATGGTTGCCATTGACATACAACACAGCAACGATTGCTAAAGTCAACAGATTGTACTTGAAAATTCCCATTCTGACTACTTCTACAAAGTAATGGATTACTCACACATTTATCCGGGACATTTAATATTATGGCACTGCATGACCCATTCATTTTGAGTAATATTTTTAATTTAACAGCACATACAAACTGAACAGAGCTGGATAACACCACCACTATCTTTCTCTATAGTGGTTTATATTTAAATTAAACAGCTTGCTTTATAACTGATAAACATTGCAACAATGATACAGTTTTTAAACTTGAGCTAAAACAACACTAATTTGATCTGAATAATGACAACATTGTCTTCTATAGTGCAGCTTAATGCGATTTTGCAGAAATGTTTGGTTATGGTTTGTGGTAATGGTCTGACCTGCGCTGCTGTGTTCTGTTGTAAGGTTCTGACTGGCCAGGCTCTCCTCACAGCTTTGCACTCGTTGAAAGGACTCAAAGTTGACAGAGGCATCGTCTTCTGAAAGTCCATGCGCCACCTGCCCATCACCAGGCCGACAAACCTCGAAACGTACCCACTGATAACTACAGTAGAGAGGTAAAATGATACTTCATTGCACACTGGCCCCTCATATATCATTTAGAAATTGTTATGATCTTAACTGTCATGGACATAGTTACGATCTAAAACACAGGGGATTAAATCACTGGGGTGCAACCAAGACTCTGGGAACAAGGATGTGGGAACCAACAAAAAGTTATGGCAGTAACGCCCACAGCTTTATGACAGATGGAGTCAGCTATCATGCCTGTTCCTCCAACAAGTGTTGTTTCACCCTTGGAAGACTTGGAATATGAATATTTTTCGCATATATTGTGACTGTGTGCCTTTCATATCCTATGTTTTACATTGACAAAAGAGTTAGGTTTGGGGGTAAAACACTGGCAACAGAGTACCCTGCATATCAAAAACTGACACTAGATGGAGACGTTGTGCATCAAAAAAAAAGCTCCATTCATTAATCTTAGTATTGTAATATTGCTGTTGTTCTGTTACATTTAACTAAAGGCTGCTAGAATGTTAAAAAATAAATGCTCAGTGTTAAGTATTTTTTCATTGTTTTGTATTAGCGTACATTGTTTAAAAAACATTATTAATTCTATGTAGTGTCCATTTCATTCATTTAACATTTAATATTGGAGGCATTTGACTAGGGCTGGGACTCGATTAAAAAAATTAATCTAATTAATTACAGGCTTTGTAATTAATTAATCGAAATTAATCG
>JAUMHR010000075.1:7400007-7416003 GCA_032361145.1 Enteromius fasciolatus | reverse complement strand
TATTTTTTTTTTTATTTGTAACTGAACAACATCTAGAAAGGTACATTTACTACCTTTATTCCATAACAGAGGTTCCTTGCATTTAAATGCATTCACAAAACATTGGAAATAGTATTTAAATATTCTAACACCAATATAAAAAAAAATTGCATACTACGGTCTTGTGCTTCTTAACATTTTTATTTTAAAAAATATATGATAAAAAACATTTCAAATTCCATATCTTCAGTACCATAGTACAGCTTGAATGAGTATGTTTTCCTTAAACAACATATAATGTGAAAGTTGTATTCACAGTTGTATATAGCTGAAACATAGAAATTGAACAGTATATAGGACTTCGGAAAAGTTTATAACTGGAGATTGGGAAAATAAAACTCCGTTCTCCCAAGAATTAGATTAAAAGCCATTAATTGCACCTTTGAGCACCTTTGAGCTTAACACATGAAGGCCCCTGAACCCATCAAATTGTTAAAAAATTTAACAGAATTGGAATAGACCTGAGATTGATAAAATACAGTATGATTACAAAACATACTTCTTTTTTTTATTCTACTTTTCACATTAACAAAGCTTAAAATGACCTCACAGAATAAACAGAATAATGCATCACACCAGACAGGATCAATTCATTAAATGAAATTAAAATATTCAGTGAAGTAAAAAGCACAGGTGTGCAATATGTATTGTGGTAATACTATGCAAGGATAAAGATGAACAGACAATCTGCATGCTTTGAAACGATGGGAAATAGACCCCAATCCATGTTTCTATCCCTTCTTTTGGAAACATACAGAATAAAACATGTGAATGTCAGAGATTAGGTCAACAGGGTGAGAGAGAAGCTTGTACTTTCCATTGTGGACCTCCCAAAGGTAGGTCATGCCGTTGTCTGTGGCAGGAGAGTTGCACTGATCCAGGGACACATGAAGCCAAGGGTCGGTGATGAAATTTTCTGATTTTACATCAACTTGCCCAACAACTTTCAACAGAACTTGACGCTGATCATTTTCAAGTGCCACACTTTCCACTTTGCCAAAGAACACTAGAAACACACACACAAGAAAAGATAATTTAGTCTACTTCAAAAAAATTTATTAAATAAAAGATGTTCAAGAACATCACCTGCTTTATTGCACATTTCAGGGATCAGGTCTGCTAGTGGTTTAAGTCTGTATTCTGCAGGAGAGCTGTGAGGCTTTGGTGTTGGTTTGAGACGTTCAGCACAGCAGCTCCACAGGGATGTGTTGTAGTAGTAATGCCCACAGCAATGGTGGTTCCGTTTGGTGTCATAAATGATGGAATTGGTCGAGGACGAACAGCAAGTTTGATTGTTATGTTGAAGCAACAGGTTTCCACAGCACTCTGCTTTTACATGGGTTAGCTTGTAGAGATGATCTAAGCAGCATCTCAAGGACTGGTTGTGGTGATCATAGACTTCTGAACCACAACAAAAATTGCCATTCTTCTTGTTGTGGCTGAACAGAACAAACAAACAAAGTTTGAAAGATAAGTAATTCAAGTGGTTTTAAATGGCCTGGATGACTGAGAGACTCTCCTAGAGCTGTAATATATGAATGTGTCTTTGTATTGGCAGTAAGCATATTCTTACGATACGTCTCTGCTTGTCAGACTTGAATTTTCAGTTACAGACAAAGCCTTGTTCATCAAGACTACGTGGGTAGAATGAAATCTGGCTACAGGCAAAACAATAACCATCTTTCCATTTTTTTTTAAGGTTTTGCCTGAAGCTATCAAAGATTCACAAAAGTACTACTGTTTGATTCCTGACCTCAGATCTGTTTGAGTAGGAACATGCAGAGAAAAACACTACAAAAACGTATTCCCACAAAAAATTATCACCCGTTTTTTGGATGTGTTTAGATCAAGGATCAGGGTTTGGAAGATTGCAAAATAAATAAATACAAACAACAAATAAAGCTCTAAATGCACTTTTAAAATCAAATGTTAGTACTCTGTGGGCCTACCTGTGTCCGTTACAGCAAATATGAGTGCGAGGATTAAAGGTGTGTCCTCCACAGCAGTGTTCACCGAGACGAGGACGGGTGGACATTTGGCAAGTAGTGTTCGCTGGAGAATATACAACACCTCCAACACACTCTGACTGCTCAGGCACATCGATGTGAAGGATTCCATTACAGCACAGCACATTTTCATCTGACAGAGTGTAAGCATCTACGCCACAGCACTGAAACACACAGATATACACAGTAATTTGCAATAATGTTTTTTTTCTTATGCGTTTAAAAAGCTTATTTTTCAGCGTGTACATCGGATGCTCCAGGCTCAGATTTCTATGGGAATATTTTGTGTAATTAAAAGGATGTGAAGTAATAGTAATAGTAATAGTCTTTTACTAGACTCTATATACAAGCGGTCCATAAAGTAAAGCAAGTCATGCAAATTAACATAAAATATTTTAAAAACCACACACTGCTTCTGGTCAAAAAATAATACCTCCGTAAGTGCTGATGCCTTCTTATGAAGATTCCCTGAGCAGCAAATTTCTTCTCGGGGATCGTAGGTTTCTAGTGCACACTTCAAATCTAGAGCAGAGTAAGAAAAGTGTGAGATTTTTACTACAATAACCAGACAATGACTGTCATTTTCATGACATTGTTTAAAATAGACATCTACAAATGTTAGATTAGGAATGAACTAAAGAGACTATCAAAGGATATCTACAGGATAACTAGATCACTGTCCAGTCCCATGAACAAATTTTAGTACGGCAAGTGCTTTACCTGGCAATATGCTTGAGATTTCCAGTCAACCATGAAAACAAACAAACAAAAAAACACACAAAGTTAAATTAAATCATTATTTGAGACCTCCATTGTAAGAAAATGTGTGTGCGTGTAAAGAATAATTGACGACAGGGCGTTGAATTATTATTAAAATAGTGCACACCCAAGATGGTGGCATGGCCAAAGTGCAATGCGGAGTAATAATTCCACACCTTAGTAGTTCGTCAGCCAATCAGATTCAAACATTCGACAGCCTGTCGTTAGCATTATTTTGACAGATTTATCTGTAACATCAACTTAAAAACAACTTGACTTTTCATAAACAAGGTAATAACACTGTTAAAGATGATTAATTAACTTTAAAGTTTCACTATTACTTCCTACAAGTTTCACTCTTCACACTCTCTCTCACACACACACAAACTCACACACTCACTCTCTCTCTCTCTCTCTCTCTCAACGTAGTTATTAGTTGTTTACAATCATATAATTATGATGACGCATGCAATGTAGCTTGAGGACAGGAAAAAGTATTGTTTTTGATAGAAATCAATTCCAAGAACTTGCTTCTGTATGATCATATTAAAGCTGGCACTCACTTCAATTTAACACAATGTCCTTGTGTTCTCTCAGTTTGATCAATTTGAACATACATAAACAACGCAAAACACCGTAATTAATTTAGCAATGATGTCATGTGGAAACAATAAACCTGGCACAATACATGTATTCGTACTGAACAGTCACCGTAAGGACATCTCAGTTCAGTTCATGCAGCCTTACGACAATTACAGGGCATCTGAATTTCCTTTCTGTAAACAAATTAAGCCCTTGTTATCTGATAACTAAATCAAATATATTTCAAGAATTTATTCCTTGTATGTATAAGTACTGCAGATTATGTATAATGTTACAACGTAATATAAAATTTTGTATTTTCACATCTAGGTGAAAAAAACAAAAAAGTACTACTGTCTGTTCAAAATAAATGATAAGAAACTGAGCATAGTATTAGTTGTTTTTTTCCCTGTTGTACCAAAATTGTATCGAACAGTTACCCTCGTAACGAGGTGCGTACCGAACCGTGACATCTGAGTATCATGCCACCTCTAGTAAACAACGTATTAACTGCATTAGCCTGCTATCAATGGCTCAAACGTCCTTTACTACATTTAAAAGTATGTTTTGGAATTAACAACGGAGGCGTTGGATGAGATTCAGAAGAAATAATCCTTCCTCGTAGAAAAAACAAATTAAAGAATTGTTTTGACTTAAGGTGTAACGGTGTAATGACTTCGCTTCGCATTGAGCTACATCACCACTTTGGTGTGCATTCTTTTTCTAATAATTCAATGGCTCTTTGTCAATTATTCCTTGTGTATGTGCATATCAAAAAACATTTTATCGTGAAAACGTTTTTTTTTTTTTTTTTTTTTGTAAAAAGTTAACTTTCATATATTCTAGATAGATTATCTGTAACATAAAACTATTATTTTTTTAATTTAGTGACTAGAGCTCGTGAGAGTCAAAAATCCAGCATCTCAAAATATTGAAATCAAAAAAGCATTTGCAAAACGCAAAGTTTTTTAAACTATGTTCATTTATGCACTCAATACTTGCTCAAGGTTTCTTTAACACAAATTCCAGCATTACTGAGGTGTGGCGTAATGGAAGTGATCAGCCTGAGACACTTTAAAGCCTTTAGCTTGTCTGGCTTGTTGGATCAACTCGTCTTTCTCTTGAAAATATCCCATAGATTACATATGGAGTTCAGGTCAGGCATGTGTGTCAATCAAGCACAGTAATGTTATGGTCATGACCTACAGAAAAGAAAATCAGCTTCTTCATAAAGCTTGTCAGCAGATGCAAGTATAAAGTGCTCCAAAAATCTCCTGGTAGATGGTTGCATTGACTTTGGACTTGATAAAAAGACAATGGACCAACACTAGCAGATGTCACAGCTCCCCAAATCATCACAGACTGTGGAAACTTCACACTGGACTTCAAAAAGCTTGGATTCCAAATGAAATGCAAAATTTACTTTTATAACCACTGAGCAACAGTACAGTTCTTTTTCTCCTCAGCTCAGATAAGATGCTTCAGACGTCGTTTCTGTTTCAGAAGTGGTTTGGCAGCCCTTTTCCTGAAGACGTCTGATCTTGGTAACTCTTTGAGGCACTGACTCCAGCTTCGGTCTACAGTAGTCAACGTTTGAAGTGGATAAAAAAAAGTGAATCAAAGTTGCAAGACAAGATATTATTTTGATTTTAGGACAACTTTGATTAAAGATTTTGATCCACCATGTTGACTACTGCACTCCTTGTGGAACTTGTGCGAAGTGGCTTTGCTTGACAGTATTCTCAAGCTTGCAGTCATTCCTGTTGCTTGTGCACCTTCTCCTACTCAATTTTTTTTTTTCACTCAGCTTTGCATTTAATATGTTTTGATCCAGAAGAACATGCCTTTCTTTATTATTGTGCTTTCAATGAACAAGAGATACCCGGAAGTCATAATATAGAAATTCAAATGTAAATATTCAATATTTTGAGATTCTGGATGAGTTGTAAGCTCTAATAATTATAATGAAAACATACAAAGAAAAAGAAAAAAAAAACATTTAAGTTACAAATAAATAATCATTTCACAATATTACATTTTTAAGATGCACCTGTGTGTGTTTGTGTGTGTGTGTGTGTGTATATATATATATATATATATATGTATATATATATACACTCACACACACACACACACAAACACACACGGTATACGTTGTCCCTAGAAAGTATTTTTGTCTGTCTGTGTGACTCACCGGGTAGAAGGAGAGTCAGAATCTGTGACACATGAAACACATGAAAGATTACAGTACATGATGTCTTTGTTCTACTGTGTAGCAACTTGCACCGCATTTCTTTAATTGTTTATCTAATAATCACTGTAAGAGCTGTATACACACACCTGTACAGCAAGTTTCAGTTTTTGGCTTTACTTCTAGTGTAATGTTAGCACAGCAGCAGTGGGTTGTCTGGTCATACGTTTCATTGCCACAACAAGAATGATTTTGCTTCCATTCATGTATGCTGTCGCCACCACAACATAAATGAGTCGTTTTCAAGTACGTGTCTGTAAATGAGTGTAAGAGAAAACTAAAAACATTATCCTTGAGCTAATGTATGAAGATCAACCAATCTCATCAAAATTCCTTAATCATGCAAAAAAAAAAAAAAAAATAGGCATATCTGGACAATGCCATCAAGGTGTATAAAGTGGATTGTCTACCTTTGCCACAACATTTCATGTGAGTGCTGCTTCGAGTCACAATACTGTCATTACAGCAAATCTCATTAAGGGGATTGTAAGCTACAGAACCACAGCAGTCAGCCACCAGCTGGCTTAATCCTTGAGTTATACTTCCTGCAACATATTAAAATACAATCTAAAACACTGCTCAATATATCTCAGAATCTTGTTGTGAATCATATCCTCTATTCCGCGACTCAGCAACCACAAATCAAGTACTAAAAGGAATCTCTCCTACCATTACAGCAGGAACTTCCTGAGATCTTGTAAGACACATTTCCACACCAGTGCAGATGATGGGTGCCTTCCGTTTGCCCACTAAAACCTGCATTGCTGATGACAAATAAAACAGAACACTCCTATTTTACACATACCTTAACATTCATTTACATTTAAGTGATCTATGATAAAGTGCATAATAATGATCGAAAAAAATCAATTATGCAACTGTGTTTAGAAGCTCTGTGTAAGGTCACTCACTGGCTCCTTTTGTCATGATGGCAAATTCCTGAAAAAAAAAAAAAAAAAAAAAAAAAAAAGAGATGTAACTAGTGGTTCCAAAAGTGACAGCTAGTCTTCTGTGGGTAAAACAATGTGAAATGCTAGAAAGATTAAAGTCAACACCAATATGATACTGACATAATAAAAGTGCCTTGTCTTATTGTTAATGGTTAATCAGTGCAAACTATTTGTAATCTTGAATCAAACTGTAGTATATTTATATGCCCTTGATTTGATTAAATTGCTTGCTTTTTGCTCACACCATCATAATGGTTTGAAAAAAAGGGATGAGAAGGGGCACGTGATTTATATATTTTTAAACCCACCCCTTCTGTTCCCATTCCAGTATGTAACACCCTTTTTTTCACAATTTCTGACACAAAACAACCTCTCCTACATTTACAGTAAGAAAAAGGGATGAAAAAGTGGGTGGTAAAATACATTTCATGTAGACTTTTAGGGTCATATTTCAACATGCATGACTTTTTGCTTTCTGTGGAACACATAAGATATTTTGAAAATGGTCAGTGATTATTGTTGTTGTTTGTATCTATCCATATAATGGAAATCATTAAGGTCCCAAATTATATTCCAAGTTTTATAAACAGTTTGAACAATTCTTCATGTTATCTTTTGTTTCCCCACAGAAATCCATCATGCCGTGAGTAAATGATATAGTGAGTAAATGATTAGAGGATTGTCAATTTCAGGTGAACTATACCTTTAACCATAATAAAGTAAATTTTCACTAAAGTTGTACCAGGCTTTTCTAATCAAACACACATGAAAAAGCTAATTAAGCTGTTCAGGATTACTAGTAAGCTAGATGAGCTTAAACAAGGTTGGAGCAAAACAGGACAGTACCATTACTCTCTTGCGGATACGATAAAATACAATACAATACAAAAATGTAATGTCTTTACACAGAATACCATTGGATGGCACTTATGCTATTACACTCATGCTAAACGTATGCCGACCACAAACATCGGCCGCTCTCACTGCAAAAACCGCCAAAGCGCAAAAAAAGACCTCATATTTGTTTTATTAAACTGATCTGCCCAGCATCGCATTCAACAAAACAGAAAACAATACATGTAAAAACAAAAATTAAAATAACGGAATCCTTAACAAAAATCGGTGAACTTCCTCAATCTTGATTTACCGTTACAAATCAGTTTGCTTGTGTCAGAACTTCAGAAGTAGGCTAGTGCAGCGGCTAGGAGTACATGAGAGAGAACAACGACGGCAGCCCGAGTAGTACACTAAAAAAGGGGGTATAACAGTTTATCTTGCATTATGTGCCGTTTCTCTTCCTCAAATAAGCAAGCATGCATACCAAATTTGGCGAAAGAAAAGCCCCGCACGGTCCGCCACGCTGGTTTGTTTACATTAAGCTAACGTTACCACAACTTCTTGCGTTTATGCAGTTTTGCGTGATTTGCATGGAATGATACAGAGTCACGAGTCGTGGTTTAAAGTCGTGATTTACGGTCTCAAAAACCTGCCTGGAACGCAGCATTACAATTCAGCACAGTTTTTTTTCATCAGCCCGTTCCGTATTGTATCGATACGTAATAGTTTTAACGCGTAGCATTTAATAGCAACCGTCTAAATCTCAAATTAAGATTAATTAATCGGTACATTACCACTGCCATCAAAATACTGCCGCCCACACTTCCAATAGTATCCAATCTGGTTGAGCGTGTAAAAAGTTGTGCTCTGGTAGTTCCTTGTTCATCAGTAGCTTTTTGAAGTTAGTGTTAGGTTTCATATAACGCAGTCCTTTTAACTGGCTATTCTGAGCACGCTCCACCTGCAGGCTACTTCTTTCCTCTCAAAAACTGAAATATAGGCAACATGCTGGTCTCATAAAGAGCTCGGTCTCCGCCTCCCCCCACCCCCCAAAAATAATAAAAAAAAAAAGCACCACACACGGAGTTTGTATTGTCTACTCACTTGTACCGCATGCATTAATTAACAACGATATTCGATTTTTTTTTATATTTTGAAAATTGGACTGCTACACCACTGCTATTAGTCAGTTTCTTGTTTCATTGCCACTCTTTTAAATGACACTCGTTTAAATGATTAGCTGACACTAAATATCTAGTATACAGGTATACAAGTATGATAAAAGAATAATTTTGATGTTTCCTTACCATTTGCAGAGGATGTGGCAAAAATGCACAAGATTGTTACTACACCTGAAATAATAATAGAAATAAAATAAAATGATAAAATATCACTTGACAAAATAAATACCTATTTCTGCAATAGAAGTAACCCAAAACTTTATAAATGTTCTGTCATACATGCAGCTGATGTGTAGTTCTCCATTGTGTATCCTTGTTCAGTACAGATTGAATATCCCAAGGATGAGAATTTATGCACCTCAAAATAAAAGTTTTGCTCCGCCTCCCCCCTCAAAGGCTGCAAGTAAGGAAGGACCATAAACTGTGATGGCCAAAATCATATGAAGGAAGTAACAAGTATGGGCATGATGACAGAATTAATCTTTTTATTGGCTGATTTTTCCTTGAACCAGCATCATTGTATGCAGTAGTAAACCGCACAGTTGCTGAGATCCATATCATCACACTTTGTAATAATCTCTGGAATTTTATATTATAATTATAAAATAATATAATACATTATATATAATTATTTTAATGGTTAAGTTAATTTTGTTTTTACATAATTACTTTAGATGCATTATCACAGTCAAATCTGGACACAGGCAAACCATTTTGTTAGCTAAAAAAGTAAAAAATAATAATTTGAATATTAATATTTCAGTACAACTCAGTGTTTGCATACCATAAACAGCGCTCTGGTCTGTGGTCTCTGCTCCTTTTTGAAAAATGCTGCATCGCAAATGTTCAGCGATTTACAAATTTAACTAAATGTAACTTATTAAACAAATTGACTGTTAACTGTTCCGATAATGTAAATTGTAATAATCAGATAATCAAGTCAGATAATTTAAGTATATACACCAAGTCATAATTTATACATTGCTCAAATCCATTCATTATGCTGAGTCCATTCAGCCTAAATTTGTGTTCCTGAGACTGAGGGTGGTAACTTTTCTGCCTGACTGAGCATGATTCAGTGTGGAGTCTGTCTGAGAAAGGATTGATTGGCTGTTTCTTTTGTTGTCGGTTCGGTATGTAGCCAATGAATCATTGCAAGTGATCGTCCAACTTTTGACGTCAAACATGATTTCAAAGTCTTGCATCAGCTGCCTTTGTAAGTATTATTATGGGGAAAGTCATATATGTTTTTACAACAACAACAAAAAAAACAGACCAAATCTGGAAACTATTACTCAGAGAGAGGGAGAGAGAGAAAGAGGCCTACTTATCTTTTCTTCATCATTTGTAGTTCATTTTTAGCTCCTAATTGTTAAATCTCATGTTTCAAATCCTTTTTTCTCTTTCAGTCACATAGCTTATTTTCCATCTGCATTATTAAACACAGCTGTAATCGTTTTTACAAACCAATGCTGAAATGGATGATTTTATAACAATAATAATAATAGTTATTAAGCACAATACTTATTAAGTAAAGTACTCTTGTTGCATCAGCATTGAAAATGTTTTTATAATAGAGCCAAATAACCCTCAAATCAAATAGTGATACAAGATTCACATCTCTAAAAAGCTCTGATCATGTCATCCCTCATTCTCCAGCTTTTTGCTGTTGTTGAATAATGATGTCACTGCAGAGTTTCTACTGGTGGTGTCATTGCAATCAGCAAAATTCCCGACAGGAAGAAATCCATTACTGCATTATGCAACATGCAAACTCCACTAAGTACTGTAAGCTCAACTGGGACTTGATTCAGGGGGAATTCTTGCTTTAAGGGAAATTATCTGACAGTAGCCTGTCCTAAACAGATTTCTACAGGGTTTGCTGGAACCTAGTGTTTGTCATGTTGATATCCAGCAGGAGACAAAGCAGTGCATATTCCAAGACTGTCAATAGTAACAAATGATACTGTATATGGAAGAGTATAATTTATAAAGAACGGCCAAGTCATTAAAGGATTTGTACGAGGTCCAGTTTTTTTGGTTGTGTTCTTTCACATCATAAATGCAATTGATCAGTTCATTACAAACAACAGAATGTGGTATGCAGCTAAACATAAACATATGAGCGCTGTACCCTTAAATGCACATCTGTATACCTTGCCCCTTAAAAGCTTCATATTAGTTTATCAAGGATGCAAATTTTTACTATAAAGCACTAATAACCACATGGGATACACAGGTGTCCCTTTAGGACATGGGTAGCTAACCCTGCACCTGTATGGCTACCTTCCTACAAATGTCAATCATGCTGCAACTTGGCGGTTTGATTAGGATTGGTGCTAAACTCTGAACAATAGCCCTCTGGGAGTAGAAGGGTACTGCAACAGCAACAAGTTGTCATTTCTCAAAAAACACAGACCCGGAACTCACACCAGTAAACACACGCAGAACAGTGGGCTGCCATTTTTGCTACAGCGCCTGGAGGTTCAGTGCTTTGCTCAAGGTTTCACCTTGTTGTGCCATTGGAGGTGGAAGAGAGCACTATTCATTTATTCCCCTCGTCTACAAGTCCCTGCCGGTATGGCAAAATTGAAATGTATTAAACATATACTTAAAAACGACAAAATATTTATCAATACTTTGTGTAAGATTTAGTTTAATTGAAGGATAGGATTGCTGAAATAGGTACACCCTAGATTTCATTCAGGAAATTCATAATATTATAGTAGTATGTCCTTTAGAACTTTTAAGTACACTGCTCTGACCCTTCTCTGCACCAGTAGTGAAGTTACATTTACTTGAGTATTGTACTTAAGTACACTTTTTGAGTATCTGTACTTGAGTTTTATTTTTTTCTGGAAACGTATGACTTTAACTTCACTACATTTGAAACGCAAATATCTTACTTTTGACTACATTTCTACCACAGTCCTCAAAGTAGAAAGTCTTAGCAGCTTTAAAGACAGTGGGTGATTTTTTTTTCTTCTCTAAATGTGATTGGTGTTTTTACAGGTGACTGGAGGAATGATATTTAAATTTAGCTTTGATACTATTAAAATAGTATTTAAAACAGTTATTTTAAATAGCGAAAATATTTCAAAATGTTACTGATTTGCTGTGGGCCTACTTTAGATCAAGTAAATGCAGGCTTGCCAAGCAAAAGAGACTAATTTAAAGTACATTAAAAATCTTAATGTTCAAAAACCTTTGATATACACTTTGGTAGTGTATAGGCAACTTAAATTATTTAATTGTCTTAGAAATCAGATACTCTGTTGGACAATAGCAATAATAATGAATTATCTATATGCTACAAATACTTTTGTTATCACATGATGCAGAATTTCTATACTGCAATGAATGCTATGTTGATTAGCATTATTGTTCATATAGCCTACTTTATTACCTGGAGATGACTTTGAAAAACACATAACCATATATTGTCACAGAACATGGTTTGAGCTAAATCTTATTTACTGTTCTATTGAAGAAAAGTTTTATTTTTAGCTATTTTACCTACATCGTGGATAACCTGAGGGAGAGTAAATGAACAGCATATTATCATTTTGTGTGAATTATCATTTCAATCTCACTCTTGAGTAGAGCTAGTATTTTACAAGCTAGCATGTCATCTGATATGATTTAAACTGATTTTATCTAACCTAGTGAGTTCATTGTGTATTTACTTATATGATAAAATGTTTACATATTCCTCTAAGAAATAAAATGTGCTTCTGTAGTCAAAATGTGTGGAAACCCCCTCAGTTATATTAAACAGTTAATGATCTCATCCTGGGAATGTATTTGCCCACATGCAATACACAATCCCCAGTGAGATCAGCTATTATAGTTGTGAAAGAAAAGGAAAAAGAACTTTCACTTCGGCCCTTTCTTTTAATTGTTTTATGCAGAATATCCGTTCAACATGAATAAAATAAAAACTACTAAATGAAGAACACCTCTGTGCAGTTCACACTTGTTTGGGATTCATCATATTCAGCTTTTTGCTTCGCGTGCCAAGCGTGCACAACATTCAGCTTCCTCTCCTGCTTTGATGATTTGTGACTGATGTGACAGCATCGTCAGCGGCGGTCGTTCCTGTATCGATTGGGATGCCATATCAGGTTGCACTACCCCCGTGTTGTGTGCAAGCGGCTATCTCCCCTGTGCACCTCAGCACACTAAAAGAGCTTTTCTAAAAGAGTAGCTAATGGGTGGAATGTTAAAGATGGGTCTTTTTAAAGATGTCTTTCCACCTGTGCGTTTCGGGATGCAGTCGTTACCTGGCGCCAGGTGATGGTCACGATCAATACCTCTCATGCCTGGGCTTGAAGTACGCTGAGGTGGCTACACCCAGCCATTGACAGCAGCCCCTCAGTCAGCTTGTTGCAGAGACACTCCCCTGCCACCGCCCCTGCTCCTGCGCAGCCAACACAGCAGCCTCCATCTAGGCAGCACTGGAGACCTGGCCGCAGGCCCCCACCAAACCTGGTTGCAAACAGAGTAGCAAGTGGCCCGGAGACGAGCAGCCCATGGACGAAGGGAACTGCTCTTCAGGACATTGTGATCACACGTCTCCCTCACCAGGAGGAGGGCCGGGCAGAGAGTAATTTGCCACTGGCCTTATGGTTAGTGGCACCCAAAATCTTGACACACAAGCAGTTTCCTCTGTCTCTGGGTCCTTAGAAGGGACAAGGGGTTGTGGACTTCCCTGCATTCCCCCTTGCTGCCAGCTGCACTTCCCAGAGAATGGAGACTCCCTAGGTGGTTCAATTGATTTGGGAGTGTTTCGGAGCCGCTCAGAGAGAGACCTCTCATTGCCATTGGTTTAACTCCTTGACCGAGGGAACTACCGGAGAAGTAGGTCCTGTTAGTGGCGCCCTGTTGGCCCACCTGGACCTGGTTCCCAGAACTCATGCTCTCGTGGCAGCCCCTTCTTGGCCAGTTCCTCTGAGGAAGGACCTACTGACTGAGAGATGGGGCACCCTTTGGCACCCACGTCCAGACCTCTGGAAACTCTGTGGGCCCTAAAATTACCCGATATGTACAGTACTATCGTTCTTATCCTTGCGCTTACACCTCTGGCATGATACGCTCACTCACTTAAGCTTTGCAAGCGTGAGGGGGAAAACAGGATTACCTTCATCTCCTAGCCAAACTAATGAGGTTTCCAGATTGTGGATGTACACTTATCTGATAGCTTCATTTAATATGCTGTGCACCAGAAGACATCTGTATCTTCACTTGGCTCCAAGTACACCTGTCTGCAGCCTGCAGATCCGGGCGGGACTGAACCTGCGGCGGGGCTGCATGTGTAACTCCGCCCCATGTTTGCTCTGATTGGCTCGTCATCTTTCATAGGCATATATGATAGAAAAGGCTCTTGAGTTGGTGTAAAACAGTAGTGCATGGATTTATAAGTGAATCACATCAGCTGTTAAAGCTTTGCACTATGTTCAGTCCTCTCCAGTTAAAGAGAGGTGTCTAATTCCACACAAATATGAGCTTAAACGGCTCCATCTGATAATTATTACGAATACTTAGGAGCATTACATAGCCTAGGACTTGCATCCTGGCTCAGAGAACCAGACAAATCCAGTTGGTTATGGTTAACTTGACTCTATGTTTGTTTTATTGAATCATGATATGAGATTTTAGCTGCTGCAAGTTTAATCTTCTGGATCAGTAGAATTCACAAATGAATCGTTTAGTGGTAGCCTATTTGTAAAGCAGCTGACTGAAAAGAATCGGGTCAACTGATTAGATCACAAAATGGGTATCGGAGAAGATATCAAGATATCAAAAAAGTGTCTAAAATGTGTGCGCAATCTGTGCGTCTGTAACACCATCACACTCACCTGACCCACTGAACCAATATACCTACCTGCCTGAACTCTGACATTCTGAGCTGATACTGGCTGATACCTACCCTCATAGGCCGTTATGCGTACAAATGTATTAACTAGGATATAGCATACTGGAGGCTTGGGGAATAAAGCCGTTTGCGTGTTTCCCAAGACCTTTGATTCCTGTATATCGCTAATAATTAACACGCTGGGTTAGACTAGATTATGGAAAATATCTCTTTGCAAAAGGCAAGCAGTTTGCGGCTGGCAAACGAGATGATTAATCGTCCCCTGCCTCTGAATAATTATTAGGCTAGTAGCATTGTATTTTTGGACGGGATGACGGACCCAGTCATAACGTGTCTCCTATGAATGGACGGATAATAATTCATACCTAGAATAATCAAGTTTCAAAATTAAGATAACTCAATTCAAATTCAGCATTCGAATCTATGATTGTAATCTAAATTTAATAATACTTAAAATTGGAGTCAGATTAAAACGAGGTAAACATAAAAGTAAAATTAGAAACTAAAATTAAAAGCAACAGTTAAGAGAATTCCCCAGGAGTATTTTCTCCTAGAGCTGGAAGCGAGACACGTGAAATCTGAGCCCAAGTAGGCGGGTCCTTACAATCTCTAAACAATAAACAATGTAAAAAAATAAAATGTTGTTGATTTCTTTACCCTTAAAATAAAGAAGAGCATCATGTTTTTATAAAACAAAGGTGGAGAAAAGTCTGCAATGTAGAGAAGAAAGTCTCGTGAAAATTAAATTCTGCACAGCATATACAGAGATAGACTAATAATTATATGCAACAAATTTCATGCTATATAAAGAAATACAATACTGATGCATCCTTTTCTTTTCTTGTCTCATACTAGTATTAAATGATCAAATCTTCAAAAAAGTATTTTATTCATATTTTCTCTAATAATCTGAAAACGCTGAGAATGATCAACCCAATTAATTCTGTTCTTGTGTTAGACTAAATATTTTTGTCTTCTATGCATTATAATGAAAGCTTTGTGAAACTGCACAGTGTTTTGAACTTTTTAAACAACATAATCCGTTTGTATGTTTGCCTTTGATAGACACATGCAGCCCTGCTCCAGGTTCAGTCTCACCCCAATCTGCAGGCTGCAGACAGGCCCTTCTCTTTGGCTCAGCATCGTCTTCACCGCCGCAATGGAACTCTTAATGCACACTACATATATATAGGGGGACGGAGTTCTGGGAGTGAATTTGGAGGGGTGACAGCATTTCATTTTCAAATGGTTAGGCTTACATTTTAGGAACACATTTTTGCAGTAGCATTTTTGTTTGCTCTGTTTCGTCAACAAAAGTTAAAAAGCAAAAAAAAAGCAAAGTCAGAGCCGCTGCAAACCTAGTCGCCACACAGATTAGTTTTAAGCTATTAATCCATTTTGCAGTTCTTGACAAAATGGAAAATGCCATTTACAGGCTTGCAACGCATTTGGCTGTATTTTAGCAAATAAATAGTGCCAAAAGTCTAAGCGCAGAAAAATCTAAATCGGAAGAATA
>JAUMHR010000075.1:7349432-7359511 GCA_032361145.1 Enteromius fasciolatus | reverse complement strand
ACCAAATTTCGAATCAGCATACAAATTTGTAACTTAAACTTAATTTCAGAGAATATAAAATTGGAGTCAGATAAAAATGAGGTAAAAGGAAAAGGTAAATTAAACTTAGAAAATAAAGTTTTAATAAATTAAGTGGTTTTACAACAGCGCAAGAAAGGCATACACGCATCATCCAGCTGACCAAAGTAGGCGGAGTCTTACAATGCCAACTTTCATTTCAATTGATCAATTAGGAATTAGTTGGTTCTAGGGACCCCAAAGTTGGTCAGATCACTATTCATGGCCACTACTACAACTATGCCAAATTTGATAATTTTCCTATTTTCCCTTCATAGGGCTCCCATACACTCCCAGTGGACGAGAATAATAATAAGAAGAAGAAGAAGAAGAAGACATACAGATACAATAGGGGCTATAGCCCTTTGGGCAGCTGTTCATAATAAAAGTCCTTTGACAGGGAACGGAGAGACAGGTAAACAAAGAACATTGTCCAGGCTGGAGTGTCCTCTGGAGGTTTCCGAGGGCAACTCCAGTGAAGCTCGTGACAGTTACTTCCTTCGCCAAGTCAGTTCCAAACTCTTATATGAGACAGAAATGTCCAACACTACACCCTAAAAGAACACACTTGAAGGGCTCTGTCCTTGGAAGGGAGTAGGGCATAGGGATGCTCACTTATTTTTGGAATTCGCCCCATGTGTAGGTGTGTTCTCCAAACATTACCTTTTTATGTGTCCTGTTGTTCTGTCCGTAAGGTGGTGTTTCTGCTGAATTTAGTTGATATCGGGATCTAAACTGGATTATTCACTCTATGCAGGGGTTGCTTCGGTGCGTTACATGAGAAAGGAGCATTGATTTTAAGTGTTGATTCAAAGAGTACCTCTCTTAAAAGACAATAAAAAAAACATTAACTCTCTAAGCACCAAAGTTGCAAAATCACGACAAGACGTCATACCCCCTTTGTTATGCAAATGCATATATGCGTTTTGAGGTGTCTTCTCCTGATGACGCTGATAACAATTTACACATTCAGTTTTGATCATACAGATAAGATCAATACATTAATCAAATCTGTAAAGGATCTGCTTTTATTTGTATACACTGTGGCGGGCACTGATCAGCGTCGCCCTGGCAACAAAGGACTGTCAACTGTCGGCCCGGGCCAATCGCTCACGGCCGGAAAGATATAAAAGAGACACCCAAACACGCAAGGACCAAGCTATGTCTCAATTGTACTTGACGCGTGACTTACTTTTGTTTTATTGCAGACGATACGCCATGAGTGACGAGCCCGGGCCTCAGAGGATCTCTGGGGCACTCATCACCGCGACCTGGAAGGGAAAACAAGGGGATTTCACTCACGTCAAGCACCATCACCGCACCGTGATACTCACCTGTCTTTTCAAGAAATCCACCCTCCGTGGTGTGTGTTCACCATACCTCTCTGTTTTGTCATGCTCTCTAGCACCAGGATCACACTGGTGGAGAATGCGGGCAACTACACAAGCCTAGAAGTCGACAAATAGAAACATTCACGTAAGAACACAACGTCACATACTCCTTCATTCACAACTCCTTCATTCAAGAACTGTTTTTTTTCTTCTGTATTTTCATCTCATAGGCGCATGCTTCTCTCTCCCCCGATCAGTTCCTAAAACAATTCACTGAAGCGTCCGCCAACAACAATATTATGAACATATGGTTGAGAGGCAGGAATGCATGGAAGAACGCATGGTGCAGATGCGTTTCGCTGCTGCCTAAACCACGCCGCTTCCCGATCCTCGAGCAACCGCCGCTCGCCTCCTACCCAAATTAACGGCTGACGATGATGTCGAATCCTATCTTCGGATGGCTGAGGAAACTGCATCCGCCGAGGAATGGGAATGGGACGCAGTTATTAACTTGGAGCAGTTTTACACTGATGAGACCTGACGTGTTGGGACCCTGGCCATCGCTACAAGGTAAGCTTCCTGTAACATGTGTTCATGGCGATACTCAACAGGTACCCACATGTGCTGTTACAATTAAAAGGGGAAACACCAAGGAGGTGGTCGAAGACGGAGTTGTCAAGGATTTGCCAGTAGCTGTTCTGCTTGAACGCGATTGGCTGGGGTTTGAGGAAGCTCTGACCAACGCTGCACAGTCTGCCCAACCGCCACGCCGACGTCGACATCGACACTATTCGATTCCGGGGAGCCAGACCAGCCTTCGCCACCACTGACAGCGGGAGAGATGGTGAGTCCCCCTCTTGTGAAACTAATGTTTTCTTAGATGTGTTCCAACATGTCATGGGAGGGGGAGCCTTCGGGGTTGCTCAAAGAGAGGACGACAGATTAAAACACTGCTGGAAGCAGGTTTGGATCATGGAGGACCAGGAGGTCCATCCAGCCCCTCACCCTCTCCCGCACCTTATTGTCCAAAACGGCCTGCTGTACTGCATCGCACAGAGGATGGGGTTGGAAAAACGACTTCTTGTGGTTCCCAGCACCAAGACGGAAACAGTGATGGAACAGGCGCACGCACATCCCATGGCCGGACTTTAGAGACTGTTTTCACTGGCGGCTGAAGTAAAAAGGTTTTGTGCGGCCTGCCCAACCTGCCAGCTCACGTCGCCAAATAAACCTTCCCCCCAGTCCTCTCATTCCTCTGCCCATCATTGGGGTGCCCTTTGAGCGGATCGGAATGGATCTGATAGGGCCGCTGCCGAAGTCTAGTCGAGGTCACGAGCACATCCTTGTCATCGTTGACTACGCGACTCGGTAACCAGAAGCCATACCTCTGCGGAAGGCTACCTCTAAAGCCATCGCCCAGAAGCTGTTCCTGCTTGTCAGTCGCATAGGAATACCATCAGAGATCTTAAGACTGGGACCAGCTCCTATGCTATGTTCTCTTCGGTATTTGCGAGGTACCCCAGGCCTCTACCGGCTTCACACCCTTCGAGCTGTTATTCGGATGTCAACCTCAGGGCCTCCTGGATGTAGCCAAAGAAGCCTGGGAACAGCAGCCGGCACCCCACCGCACTGATCATGTAAGAGAAATGAGAGAGAAAATTTACAAAGTTATGCCATTAGTCCGGGAGCACATGGTTCAGGCCCAGCAAACCTAGTAGCATCACTAAAACAGGGCGGCCCAACCGCGGGAATTCCTTCCTGGTGATGGTCCTGGTCCCCAACGCTGCTTTTAAGTTTCTCAATGGCAAGGGCCGCATACTGTAGAAGAACGGGGCGGGCTCATTTTTATCACGTCAGACAGCTTTGGAAGAAGACATGCCACAGAGATTTATCATATCAACCTGCTAAAGCGCTGAGTCGGGGACCGGGACCAGAGCTGCGGCACCTGGTCAGTCAGTTCCATGTGTTTCCATGGATGTCCATGGATGTGTTTTCAGAGACCCCAGGCCACACGGATGTCCTCAGCAATTAAATAATTACCAGCCCAGGAGTCGTCGTCCGGCAGCAGCCCTACAGAATCCCAGAAGTGCGTCGGCAAGCTGTAGAGGAGGAGGTTCAACAAATGATCAAGCTGGGGTAATCCAACCATCAAGAAGCCTGTGGTCCAGCCCTATTGTCCAGGTCCCAAAGCCAGATGTAACCCTCCGCTTCTGTAAAGACTACCGACGGTTGAACGAGGTATCCCAATTCGACAGCTATCCCATGCCCCAGGTGGATGAGCTGCTGGAACGTTTGGGAAGGGCCCAGTATATCCCCACGTCAGATCTCACAAAAGGATACTGGCAGGTCTCTGTCAGAAGAAGCCAAGCCAAAAACTGCTTTTTCTACGCCGTCAGGACACTGGCAGTCCCGGACCCTTCCCTTTGGCCTTCACAGGGCTCCGGCCACATTTCAGCGGCTCATGGATGTCATATCCTGCGTCCCCACCAACAGTATGCCGCCTACATAGACGATGTAGTGATCCACTCGGAGGCATGGAAGGATCGTCTGTAGCGGCTACGGAGGGTTCTGTATTCTGGACTGACCGTGCTTTCTGGGAGTTGGCGGGATATTATTGATGTTTTATCCCCAGCTTCTCCTCCCTAGCTGCCCCCCTTTAGACCTGACCAGGAAGGGGCTTCCTGAATGGATCCAGTGGTCGGACCAGGCAGAGAAAGCCTTCAAGGCTCTAAAAGAAGCCTTGACCTCCGAGCCAGTTCTCCACACCCCAGACTTCAACCGCCCCTTCTTGGTGCAGACCGATGCCTCCGATTCAGAACCCGTGCTCTCCCAGGAACATCAGGGAGAGGAGCATCCGGTTGTCTACATCAGCCGTAAGCTGACCCCATTGGAAAAAAACTATGCCGAGGTGGAGAAGGAGGACCTCGCTGTCAAGTGGGCAGTCCTGGAGCACAGGTATTACTTACTTGGAAGAAAATTTGTGTTGTTCACAGATAATGCCCTATTGCAGTGTATGGCCTGGGCAAAGGACAGAAATGCCCAGGTGACCAGTTGGTTCCTGACGCTCCAGGACTTCCACTTCAACATGCGCCACCGCTCCAGAACAGCCAACTCCAATGCAGACGGCCTCTTGCGGTTTGGGGCAGCTTATGCAGGTCACATCCCCTGTGAGGGGAAATGGTGCAGTAAGTGTGACACCGGTCGGTTCTTCCTGTCAATTACCTGTTGCCCAACACACAGGAAGAAACTGGCTCAATGCAAAGATTGTAGTATCACACAAAAGTGTTCGGTGTTGCTCTGCAAATGTCCACCAGAGAGGCGCAGTGGGCTAACGCAAAGGATGAGGACATGCTGCAGTGGAATGGGCTCTCATCCCAGTGGGGCACAGCTCACCTTGGGCCTGGTAAGCTAAGGTGATGGCATCCACAATCCAGTCAGCTTTCCCTTTCTGCTGACCTCAGTGGCAGACAAAAGAGCTGCTCAGAGGTTCTGAAGCTCCGGGTGTGGTCAACATTTATGCGCAATGTTTTTACGGGACACAGCAATGCCAAGACTGGCTCTACCTCCTCTGTGGGCTTGCAGGTTCACCATCTGATCATCTGATCATGAAACGGCGTGGTGGGAACTAGGGGTGTAACGATATGCGTATTGAACTGTTCAGTACGAGGCTTTCGGTTTGGTACGCATTACAAACCAAACGATTCAGACTAATACTTTTATATTTGGAAAAAAAAGAGAATAAAGTGTGTAAAATGTTTTCAGTGCTACGCTCAACAAGGCAGCGCAAAAGACGTGTTGTCTAATCTTCCCACTCCCAAACAGACAAAAACTAGAAACATGCACATTAAAAACTATCCCCATGGCATTCAGGTAGATATTTCCAACAGATTAGAACATGGCAAAATAATCGATCGGGCACAGAGATCGGTACATTTCTAGTCACAAATTTTAATGCGGGTTTTAAGAAAATTCGAATAACAAAATCGACTGCGGGTGGCAGATCTTTTTCCTATTTAGCACCCAAACTCTGGAACAATTTACCTAATACTGTTTGGGAGGCAGGCACACTCTGTCAGTTTAAATTTAGATTAAAGACACATCTCTTTACTCTGGCTTACAATTAACACACGGATACACATTTATTAATCAAATGCTTCAAAGGATTGTTAGGCTGCATTAATTGGATCAGCCAGAACCGGGAACACTCCCCTTAGCACATGGTGTACTCGTTACATCGTAAAAAGAATGACATCTACGCTTATATTAGTCTGTTTCTCTCTTATTCTGTTCCTCAGTCTGTATCCAGAATCCAGAGATGATCTTCATCAGAGACAAGATCACCTAGATGAGCTCTGTGGACAGATCATCAAAACCAGATGCACACAAACACACACAAATACACACACACTATAAATCCTTTGCACAATCTGACATGTGGAGGAGAACTGGCCCCAACTAAGCCTGGTTCTCCCAAGATAAGTGGGGTTTTGGTTCCTTGCCGCTGTCGCCTCTGGCTTGCTTAGTTGGGGGCACCTAATTTCTAGTGATTATTTAGTTTAATCTCGTCATTATACATTACCATCACTCTGTTCTCCTACTTGAAAATGTTCAGTGCTTTGCGACAATCTGTATTGTTAAAAGTGCTATATAAATAAAAGTGATTAAATTATGATTATACTGTTGCTTGAAATCAATAAATCAATCAGTGTAAATTGTGAAAATCATAATTAATGATCGCAATTACATTTTCAAAGGAATAATCAACAATTATGATTTTTTTTTGTGTGTGTGTGTGTGTGTGTGTGCACGTGCGGCCGACCTAAGTTAACTTCCAGTCTGTGTTTGTTTATAGGTCTGCTTATTGCTGCCAGCTACAACCACATAATGCACATTTAAAAATCAAACCGAGGCGTTAGTGTTTTTATTAGGGCCGGGACTTTAACGCGTTAATTTAGATTAATTAATTACACAAAAATAACGCGTAAAATTTTTTTAACGCATTTTAATCACACTTTTTTTTGCACCGCGGAACATTTCTCATTGGATGAGTTTCGGCGGACCGATTATACTGGAGCACCAACTAGCGTTTTAAAGCAGGGCTCTCAAACGCATTCACCGTGAGACACACGCATTTCAGCCAGTTCACACGCTCTCATGCCACACCTTGTATTTCTCACGCTGAAAAGTAAGAGATAATTATAACTTATTATAACATATATGCAATTAATATACGAGGCGGCGCAAGCATACGATTTGCCAGCACGTTCGTTACTAGGCAACATGGGTGCGCGCACACACACACGCAGTGGAATTTGAAAGAGCAATAATGACGAATGCGGTAGGTTATCCATTCATTATTTATTTATGAGTTTTACTTAATTTTATGATTCCTGGACAAAATCAGTTGCCTGTGATCGAAGATAGTGTGAGCTGCTGCTGGGAAATATTGCCAAATTCGTACTAAATTATTTCTAAAGTTTCAGATTCTGCAATCTTACTCTACAGTATGCATGTACATTAAGTTGGCTCAGTTGTTCGGTTGACTCTTTTGGCACCAAATTGATCTGTTTATTTTTTATACATTTGTATTTTTTTAAATGTATAAAGCTATTTATTTCATTTGGATGACTTTGTTTCTTTTATCAGATTTACCAATTGTTATAATTAATATTTGTGCTGATCATTTATGAACAATAAGTCAAATTAAACTGCTAGCAATAACTTCAGAGAGTTGGGTGGGCCAGAGGGGTTGCTGTGCAAATATTTTGTGGCTCCTCCCCTATAGCAGATCAAATCTCACTCCAAACTTTTGTTAAAACTTGAGAGCCCGGTTGAAGTATTGTGTTTTACTGAGAAAAAAAAACAGTTTACAGAAGGTCTACCTACCTATAGGGTTCCTGAATTTCTGAAATATAGGCTACTAGATTTCTAAATACCCTATTTCTACACTTAATGGCAATATTGCACTGGTCTGCTGGAACAAAAATAAACAATATTTTGTTGCTTATGTATTCAGTCATTATTCAATGGTATAGTAACAATACATATGAAAAAAACTTACTTCTCACTGTTCTCAGGTCAAATATTTATATGCGATTAAAATGCGATTAATTTCGATTAATTAATTACAAAGCCTCTAATTAATTAGATTAATTTTTTTAATCGCGTCCCGGCCCTAATTATAACCTTCAAGAAACACTTAATATGGTTAATGGTTTATATGGTTTACGGTAAAGCAATATTTCGCATTTATCAAACATCATAATTCATATTATCGCCTAAATCTGATAATTAATTTGAATGTGCCAAGTGATAATTTCGAAGTTTGTTTTCTTTATTTTCTTCTTGATGTCATTCCAGCTTCTATGGCTGTATTCATAGCAAGTGAAAGTGCTGCTAGTTCTGTCTTTTTACACGTCGTGTTGCATCACATAACACCATTGCTGCATTCGTGATCGAAGAAAATTAACATTTTAAACTGCATCATGTGACCCCTTTAACAGAAAATGTAAGCGTTGTCTTGGCAAGTCGCTGAAATGAATAAGTTCTAGTGAAGATGTAAAACTGAAAGCTAATTCAGAATAGCACATCAACACTGAAGAGTGAAGTGTGTTTTCACCTCGATCAGCCACGGCTTGAGTTTGTCGTCGATGATGATGTCGTAACCGTAACACTCGAAGCAGTGCTTGTCGTTATTCATGACGGGCTGCAGTGAACAAGATCAGTATAATGTAATATAATATAATGCATCATTATTATTCACTTTAATGTTAGGATCCTGCTCTTACTGTGAATGATTAATTTATTTGTCAGTAGGATGTCAGAGTATAAAGCCCCGTTCACACTAGCAGCGACTTCTGTCAGAGGCTGGCGACGAGGTCGCTAGTGGGCGTTCTCATTCAGGTCGCTTAGTTACGTCATTGTTGACAGCGAATCAGGTTTCTTGCCGCTAAATACAAACATTTTGGAGGCAAAAGACAGAATATAATATAAGTATACTGAGTCCATACATACAAACAAAAATGAATGAGAAACAGAGAGTACTTTTTTCCATTGCGTGCATTTATCTACGGCAAAAACGCAAACGCCATTCCGTCTGGGTCCATAAAATCATTCAGGCTCGGAGTCAGCGCGGCGAGTACCACCGGCTTGTGCAAGAACTGCGGCTGGATGAAGTCCGGTTCCAGCAGTACTTCAGGCTTGACCGGACACAATTAGATGAGCTTCTGCGGAGGGTGGGTCCCCTGATTGCAAAGAATAACACGAGGATCCGTCGAGCCATTTCCCCAGGTGAACGGCTGGCTATTTGCTTACGGTGAGTAGTAAAAATAATGCCTTTATTAAGCCCTGTTGAATATATTTCTTTTAAATCGATGTAGAGGTCCCTATATATCATGTTTAATTCATTTTAATGTTTGTATTATTCTTAATGAGTGTGTGTGTGTATGTATTATATATATATATATATATACAATTTATAGTGGATCAAGTTTTCCTAAGGCAAAAATAGGTATTATTTTGGTTTAGGACAAAGTTAATTCAACGTTTTGATCCACTTCAAATGTCTACTGTATATGTGTGTGTGTGTGTGTATATAATATATATATATATATATATATATATATATATATGTATGTATATTTTATAATAATAATAATAATTATTATTATTATTATGAGCAAAATAACTAATACACACATATTTCCACAGCTTCCTTGCAACAGGGGACTCATACCGCACCATTTCCTTCAGCTACCGTGTTGGGCACAGCACTGTAGCTTTTATTGTTGCCGATGTGGCAAAGGCCATTTGGGATTCACTGGTGGAGGACTATATGCCTGTTCCCACCACAGAAGACTGGCGGGACATTGCTTCAGAGTTCTACCATCGCTGGAATTTCCCAAACTGTCTTGGGTCTATTGATGGGAAGCATGTAGTGATCCAGGCTCCCAACAACTCTGGATCACTATTCTACAACTACAAGGGGACATTCTCTATTGTCCTCTTGGCAGTTGTAGATGCCAAATACTGTTTCCGCATCATAGATGTTGGCAGTTATGGAAAGACCAGTGATGGTGGGACTCTGATTAATAGTCCGTTTGGAAATGGTCTTCGCAATGGAATTCTCTGCCTTCCGGAGGACACACTGCTGCCAGGAGCAGAGCACCTGGGGCCCCAGCCTCATGTCTTCATCGCAGATGAAGCCTTCCCTCTCCGCAGAGGCCTGATGCGACC
Organism: Enteromius fasciolatus; assembly: GCA_032361145.1. NCBI lineage: Eukaryota > Metazoa > Chordata > Actinopteri > Cypriniformes > Cyprinidae > Enteromius > Enteromius fasciolatus. The sequence goes on along the minus strand of JAUMHR010000075.1, from coordinate 7,349,888 downwards.
CTTCCCAGGTACCACCCTTCCTAGTAGACACAGGGTGTTCAACTACAGGCTTTCACGGGCAAGGCTGACAGTTGAGAATGCGTTTGGTATACTCGCAGCACAATGGCGAATATATCGGCGTGTAATTGGTGTCAGCCCTGCCAATGCGGAAGCCTGTGTGAAGGCCACCTGTGTGCTACACAACTTCCTGCGGAGGACAGCAGGAACTGTGCGGTACCCACTAACCCCGGCTGATGATGGAGAAGCCTCTGCACTGCAGAATGTCAGCAGAGTAGGGAGCAACAATGCAGCACGGGAGGCAATGCGTGTGGAGGAAACACTTGCTGATTACTTCTGCGCTGAGGGTGCAGTGCCCTGGCAGCCACCGGTGTGACAAGCATGAAAGGTTCTTCTCAGAACCAAACCAAAGGCTCTTATAAGAGCCACCCACATTATAATAAAAGAGCAATGTTTCCA
>JAUMHR010000075.1:7301553-7316669 GCA_032361145.1 Enteromius fasciolatus | reverse complement strand
GATGGGCCTTCTCCCTGTGACCACGGATTAAACTCAGTTAAACTCAATAGCTTACATGACTGATTTAAAAGGTCTCACAGGGAACATGATGTCTGGTGGATCCATCAAGTACACAGGTTAAAATGGTTAAAATGCATCATTACAGTAACATAAGTACCTCTACGTGACATTACTGCTATGATGTACTTGGGCTTACAATGCCTTAAGAAGGAGGAAATCAGTTAGTCAGGAAGGAATAATGATAATAATAAAACACAAACACCTTTTATATACTGTAGTCACTTCTTATAGGTGATATCATTTTAGATGATGTCCCCCCCCCCTCTATTCCCTCAAGGACAGGACCCTTTGTTCAATTCCTTTTGTTAATAACTATATTTTTATATTTTATTTTCACCTGATGCAAGGTTCTTTTTTCTTCTCTTAAGTTGCTGCTGCGTAAAAGCAATTACTGTTATTCACACTCAAACTGTGCGATGTATTGTGACACACATTCAATGTTGATAAAATATTTTAAATACTGTACACCGCTACTTACAGATTGAGACAATCAGCAATTTCCTGCCATCCTTTCTCTCTTGCTTTGTTTATTGCCGCTGTATTTCCTTTTTTGGTGATTACATCTGTAAATTCTTCATACGTCTCTAATAGCAAATGTCCTGTTACTGTTGCCGTGAACATTGCTGCTCTTTCTTTCCCTTTCATTGCCATGGTAGCCCACTGTAAATGACTGACCCATGCTCGACTTTCAGGAGTTTTAAACAATGGTGTGCACACGCGATAATCTAGACTATTTAAACCTGACTCAAATTAGTAATATCACATGATCCTCAACTTACTGTTATGGAACCAATTTAAGCGCGGATTTTTAGATCGGCTCATTCAAGTCAGGTTTTGGACTTTAATCCCCGCTTATCTAAACAGCTTTTATGGAACAGCCCCCCGGTTTCTGTTATTGTGTCATTATGTTCAGGTGTGTGTAATTAAGTCATTGTCTCCCCTTTAAAAGTTGGATTCTCTTCAGTGTTATTTTGTCCGGTCTCATTGATGCAATGTAGCTTTCTATTTATTTGTGCTTTTTTTCTAGCAATCAATGTATATTTATCACAGGTTTTAGCTAGTTTGTTCAGCAGGGACGTCTGTGCAAGGTAAAGTTAGTTCTGTTATGCCAGGCTGTCCACACTACAGGAATTTAGCACGAATTAACCCCCGATTTTAGGTCTGTATCACTATGCAGGCGCATCAAACGGTTCTATATGGTGACTAATACATGATTGCTTCACCGTCCGAGACAGTGGATATAGCAATGAGGTTTCTTTACAAAGGTAAATTAAGTAATTATATTTGCTTAATTTTTCAATAAATCGATTTATCAAAAATTATTGTAACTTGTTTATCATTGTGTAAACGCTGTATTTACATGAACAGCATAGTAACGAAATGTGTTCTGTTTGTCCTTTGACAGTAACTGAACAAGCAAAATGGCGACTTCCACGTAAGGGGACCCACGTTGTAGCCCACAGAGTCCCGGACTCCACCTGTCAGTCCCTAGGTCTCTCATCTCCACCGTGGCTCATCAGTCCACCAGATCCCCCAGGCTCCAACATCCCTCTGGGTCTGCCTTGGCCTGTCATCAACCATCCACCACCTCAGGACGCCAATCTTCCAGCTACGCTGTCCCTCTGCCCTTTTTGGCTCCTCCTTCCCTCTGGGTCGCCCGTGCCATTTGTTCCACCTTGGCTCTCCAGTTTCTTGGCGATGGCCTGGCCCATCGGCTCTCCGTCTCCGCCTCGGGCTCCTCCCCCATCTGCTATATGGTATTTCTGTCAATAGATGATACACACTGCATCTTTAATGGCCAATACTCACATTTGGAGCTCAGCAAATCAACAGGATATTAATACATTTCCCAAAAATCCAGGGCAGCCAACACCCAATGATAATTGCATTACAGAAAATATTTAGACCTTGGTCAGACTGACTATATCAGCTTTATTGTTTGTGCTCAAAATAGTGGAACAGCTTTCTATTCATTTGTGCTTTTTTTTTTTTCTAGCAATCAATGTATATTTATCACTAAAAAATGTTGGACATGAACATGCACCACTGATTAAGTCCTTGGCATCAAAATCTCACACTAACTGATTTAGCACACACTCAGCAGTGAACACTCACAGAGCAGTGGATGGGGAGCAGTTGGGGGTTTGGTGCCTTGCCCTGACCTACAATTCAGTGTCTGCTTATTAAAGCAACTTTTTCATGTTAGATGGAAACGACAAACATGGGTGCAGTGATTGATTGATTATCTTCTACAGAGGTGGTCTTTTGCCATGCTACGATGTCAAATGGAAGTGGTTTCATTTGATTCATTTCACTATTAGAGCACGCACTTATCCTTTTGTAATTTGATCTGCTTGGCATCTAGTGAGGTGGGGCCATCCTCTTACATAAAAGACCAATCTCTACCTCTGGGTCCCTCAGAACCCCTAAGACACTTACAGCTATAAAGGTCAGTCAGAATCCCCAATAGTCAACCTCACTCACAGCTATCAGCTTTTCTCAACTAGCCAGTGACTAAAACTGCTCTCTCGTCTTTTTCCTTTTATCACAGCCCCAGAACACCCATGCCACAGAGACAAAGGATATATATTAGATATAAATGGATATAATACACACACACATTTGTTGTTTATTTCTTGGCTTCTTAATGTAATCGCAGAAAAATAACGAGGTCAAGGATCTTCCAAGACACCAAACCCAAAGCAAATTTATTGAGTATTGCAGCATACTGTATGATTTCAGAGACAAAATGAGAGCGCTTTGAAAAAGATTCTACACCTTGTATTCACCATCATAAATTCTCTTTTAATTACACACTTGGCTTTGGAAACATGGACATATATCCCTCAATGACATCCCTTACAGGTTCCTAAAATGGTGTTCAAAAATAGATGTGAAGTTAAATGCATGGTTAGCCACCATCTAGTAGAATAAAATATCCTTTTGATGAAGAGACAGCATGGCTGTACAATTGACAGTTTTTCAGTGCTCACATCATGGACTGATCCTGGATAACCAATAAATGTGCCAAGAACAAATGGCCTGTAACTGAACAGAGTAAAATAACTTTCATTTTAAGTATGGTGACCAGACATGCCAGATCCTGGGGACATGTTCTGTTTTTATGTTTTTTATTACATTTTGCAGACATATAAAATGCATTCCCTCTGTCACAAATTAAAACCAATTGTCTGATCAGAGAAAAAGAAAAGAAAAAACAAAGCGGCAAAGCCTCAGCCCACAACCCCTGCCAAGGACAACCCCCTAAAAAATAAATAAAATACACTATACAATTAAGGTATAATCAAATGGTCTATTCTTTCTGATTTCTAAATTACCTAAAATAGCCAGGTGTTTGTTGTTTGTGAACAAGTTTTTCACACCTGGACTTGGGGATCCTCTCCAGTTCTGTCAGGTTGGATGGTAAATGTTGGTGGACAGCCATTTTTAGGTCTCTCCCGAGATACTCAATTGGGTTAAATCAGGCCAAAATATTCTATCTTGGTCTCATCAGACCAGAAAATCTTATTTCTCACCATCTTGGAAGCTCTCATGCAGGCTTTTCATGTGTCTTGCACTGAGGAGAGGCTTCCGTCAGGCCACTCTGCCGTAAAGCCCCTACTGGTGGAGCGCTGCAGTGATGGTTGATTTCTACAACTTTCACAACTTACAAATTGTGGCCTTGCCACAATTCTATCTCTGAGCTCTTCAGGCAGCTCCTTTGGCCTCGTGATTCTCATTTGCTCTGACATGCATTGTGAGCTGTAAGGTCTTATATGGACAGGTGTGTGGCTTTCCAAATCAAGTCCGATCAGTATAATCAAACAGCTGGACTTAAATGAAGGTGTAGAACCATCTCATGGATGATCAGAAGAAATAGACAGCACCAGAGTTAAATATTTGAGTGTTATTAATAAATCTGCAAAAATGTCAACAATTCTGTGTTTTTCTGTCAACATGGGGTAATGTGTGTACATTAATGAGGAAAAAAAAATCTTAAATGATTTTAGCAAATGGCTGCAATATAACAAAGAGTGAAAAATGTAAGAGGGTCTGAATACTTTCCATACACAGTGTATACAAAAAATGATTTAAATGGGTGGTAGCTGTATTCAGTTTGGAAGACGTGAAATAACATGAGCATATTCATAATAAAACGTTCCTCACATGGTTCCAGGGGGTGAATAAAGGCCCCTTGTAGTGAATACATGTGTTTTTGTACGATGAATAACCATATTTAAAATGTAATAATCACTTTTCTTGTTTTCTTTTCTTGACTGTAGAAACCAGAAGCAGCCATGACAGATGAAGTAAATACTGTACGTCAGTGTTACATGATAAATGACGAGAACAGAGAGAGAACAAAACCAAAACACTGTCAAAATTGCTGAATTTGTTACTTTTTAGAGAGTATGTACTCATTTGTCTGTGCACTTACTGTATGGGAAACAAAATGGCAGGAAGTTTGCAAATGAAGGGCATAAATAAAAATGGAATGCAGCCTGGCTGTTATAATCGCCAGCTAGATTGCAAAATTGCAGACATTGCGGTGTCACAGCTGCCTTCAAGGAGCCAAGACAAGCCACAGTTGTTTATCACGAGTAAAGTCAAGCCCTCGCCGATCTTCACAAGCCAAGCCAAGTCCAAGTCATCCATCATGAGTTAAGTCAAGTCGTCACAAGCCCAGTCAAGCCACAGTTGAACATTGGTGGATTAAGTCAAGTCATCACAGATCTTCAAGAGCACCGTCAAACCACAGTCGATCGTCAAGATCCAAGTCAGGTCACCATTGAGGTTCACGAGCAAAGCCAATCCGCAACTGAGCACCACAAGTTAAGTATACTTTTCATAGAACCTTACAATTTAAGTCAAGTCATGGCAGCTTTGCACAAGTCAAATCAAGCTAATGTTGATTTCTACCAGTCAGGTCAAGCCAATGCTGATGCACCAAGTCAATGTACCCCTGGGCATTTGAGGTGGGTGTCCAACAGATTCTCCATTGGTATCAGTCAGGGCACCTGGGATACCACAAGCTTCAGTACTGGCCATCACAGAGGGGGTTCTTTTGTTCTCTGTGCTCCCGGTAATGGCTGTCTCCATTCTGAGCATGTGGTTCACACACTGTGCTCCAGAGACCTCATCTGCTTCAAAGGCCTCACCTGTCCACGAGCCTGCCCCAGAGGCATTATCTTCCCACGAGTCTGCTCCAGAGGTCTCACCTGCCTACAAGTCTTTCCCCCGGAGGCTGTTTTGTAATCCTCGCCCTGACCTGTCATGGCTATGGAGGCCGTTTCTGAGTCCTCCCCCTGCCTAGTCACAGCTATGGAGGCCGTTTCTGAATCCTTGTCCTGCGTAGTCATGGCTATGGAGGCCATTTCTGAATCCCTGTGTGAATCCCTGAATCACAGCTATAGAGGCCTGTTGTCAAAGATGTCCCTGTCCTTTCCCTTTGTTTGTTACCATAGCAATTGATTAGCTTCTCCACCTTGTCTGATTATCCCGTCTATTTAAAGCCCTGTCTGTTTTTTTTTTGTTTTTTTTATCCCTGCCGAGTATTGATTAAACCCCCTATAAAACATTTCCTAGTCTAGTCTTGTTTGCCTGTGTGTGATTTCTGTGTTTTCTTACCTCTGCCTGGTGTTTGGATTTTCTTGCCCCATGTGGATATTGTTTGTCAACTGACCAAGCCTGTTTGATATCTGCACTATTCTGGTTCTATATCTGGACCTTTGCAATGCCTGTTTGCCCTGTGTCGACTCCGTTTATGTTTTTGACCACAACTACTAAAAAGCTGTAAATGGATCCGTATGTCTCAGACTCCTATGTAACACTGGCCCTCCAAGACCGAGTTTGGAGATCTCAGGGTAGAGGAGTAGGAGTGTGAGTGTGAGATCCATAGGAGGACCTAAACTGGAGGACAGCGGCAGGACTTAGTTCGGAGACCCCTGGACATGGGCAAGCAGAAAAAGTGTTCATGCAATGGAACTTTTTAGTGTTAGATATAATATATTGGAAATGTTTTATGTGAAAGAAAAATTGTGAAATGGTGGTGTCAAAAGAGGTTTAGATTTGCATAGATTTGTGGGAGCCTTGGCTGAGTTTTGAGCTTTAGTGTGTTCCACTGTTAGGCACTATATAAACATGCAAATTCAAACATTTTCTGAGGGGAATGCAAGTGATTTTCAACATTTACAGGGGAAGTCAGTGATTTAAATTCCGTCCAGATGCAGGATGTATTTTTCTTTTACTATCCCTGTGATGGCACCAGGCCATATAGCCTACTGTTTTTTTGGCAAACGTGAGAGTCATGTGGTAATTTAATTGCCATCTAAATCCACATCTCTGAATTGAGAAGAAATCAATTAAAAATTCAGTGTTTAACCCTTTTTGAACACTCCTGAACACCGTAAGCTACACGTTGTACTTCGATGTAATTTGTATAATATAATAAATGAGCTTCACCCCTAAAGTTTAAAAGATTTTATCAGAGCTTCAACAAATCCTAAGTAGTGTCATAAGTTGTGTCACTGAGTAATTGTTTATGGTCTCACCCACTTGCACTGTATACACATACATACGTATATAGCTAGGAACATGTATAGGCTACTTGTTTTATTGCCACAGGTTGAGATCTGTGAAGCAGTTTTACTCATTCCTGCAGTTTCTGTGCTCATAATCTGGGGAATTAATGCAAAGATTTAATTATGAATGATAATAGGGACAGCTGATGTATCTGCACATTTTAAAGACTTACAAGATGAAATGTTCAAGCTGTTTTAAACCTTTCAAGCAGAACAACCAGAAAATGAGTTTCCTTTCAGTCGGTCACTGCGAGTCACGTCTCCGTTCCATCCTTCTTCAGGGAACGAGGGTTACAATACGTAACCGAGACGTTCACAGCTTACTTCCTTTACTCCATAACAGAGGTTCCTTACATTTAACACATGTGATTGGTTTTAAATTATTTAGAATGCAATTTGTAACTTCTGACAAAACATCCTGACAAAACAGTAAATTTGATACTGAGAATTTTATTTAGAAATAATACATTTCATATGCAATCAGAAATGGTAAAATATATTTTTAAGTTCCATATCTGCGATACCATGATACAACTTCAGTGAGTACACTTTTTTCACACAACATTTCATACGGAAGGTTGAAGTGTTCATATAGTTAAACCATGGCAATCAGTACAGAACAGTTTGGAGTGGCACTGAAGTCACTACATGTATTAGACAGACAGACAGATTAGACAGACAGTGCAAACTTTAGTGCAAATGTATAAAATACTGCGTGAAAATGTATAAACAAAATGTTTATATGCAGATTTTACACATAGATTAACAAACCTAATATCTAATTAATTAAAAGAAATAAAAATAATTATAATAAAAATGCATGCTGACTTCAAGCTTATAATTGAGCTGATGTTGTTTAAATGATATAAAAAAAAACATTAAAGCATACAAAAAAGATTTTGAATAAAAGTCATTAATTGATTTTGAACCAGCAATACTATTAAATGTTAAAAGCACCTTTAAGCTATAGTATATTATGGCCCCTGATTCCTGTCAAATTATTAAAAAACAGTGAAATAGACCTGAGATTAAAACAATATCAAAAGACGGTAAGATTTAAAAAATGCTTATTCGGTGATGCAGTGTAATTTAGCATATATAAAATTAAAGGCCAGTTTTACTAACAGCTTGTGCCAGGGCAAACTTTTTTTGGCATTAAAATAGTACTGTCAAAATGTATTAAAACGTGCAGTGAGGAATTAGTGCTGAAAAGGCATTGACGCCTGACTTTATTAAATATGCATTTGTCAGAGACAGATGCTAAATTTATAGGAGGAGAGTATTAAAATGAATCACAAAACACAATTTACTACACAATTTGTTGTGCTCTTCAAATTGCTGGTATTTGTGCCATTATTTAATGCCCCAAAAAGCATCTCTTAGATCCCATCTACACAGAGATGTGTTAAGCTGTATATGCAAAAAAAAAATTATCGAATTGGCATTTTGTCCACACAGATCTGCGTTTTAGGAGAGAGAATCATAATTTTTTAAACTGGGTCCCAGAATAGAATAGATAAATCTAAAAATGACACCCTTGCGTTTTCATGTGGACAGTCAATCCGTATATATTGTGAAACAATATTTGATTATAATAAAAGGAGAACATATTGTTTGCCAAGCCATGTTATTTTTAATCTGCTTCAGTAAATAAAAGATGGCTTGAATTTAATTTGCCCTGTTTAGTAAAACTGGCCCTGAACAGCAATTTAGATTTAAACTAGTTTTAAAGGTTAAAAGATAACTCAAAAAAAAAAAAAAGTAAAAATAAATAAATAAAATAAAAGAAGAAAATTTGCTATTAATTTACTTGAGAACATCCAAGATTTAGGTGACTTTTACTCTTCAGCAGAAAGGAATAGTAAAGAAGAGTTTTCTTTTCTTTTTGGTAGTTGAACCAGTTCACCAAATTGAATCATCTGAAATATTGGCATCATAGATCTACAAATGTCACAGTCAGCTGGAGGTGCCTACCAATCTCTGGGGATGGCTCTCCAGCGCCCAACGAACTTTCTGTTTTTTTTGTCTGTTTACATGCTTGGACTCAGTCTCACGAACTCATTCTGTTTGCAACCCGGACTTTCATTCATGTTTCTGTGTCATTACATGTGTTCACTCATGTCTCCGCCTTGCCCATCAGTCACCACAGTCACATTGACTAACTCCTCCCACTGACCTAGATTCATGTGTATATAACCCGGAAGTGTCTGTATGTTTGTACGGTTCGTTGTTTGATTGTTAAATTCTTTCGTGTTCCTGTTTCTCGCGTTTCTATTGGATATTCTGTTTTCAACCCTGCCCGGATTTGGACTACCCCTCTGCCTCTCCCTAAGGACTCTGTTTGCCTGGTACTGTTACCTTTTGCTTGTTTATCGACTCCGTCTCTGTCACGTCTCCTACATCCCTGTCTGCCGGCGATCTACCACTGTTGTTCTGACCTTGAGCCTTCTCAATAAATACTTACTATTGCACTTGAACTCGCACGCCTCGCGCTCTCTTTGTAATAAGAAGTTACTCTATCAAAACTATGTATATATATATACTAGCATTCAAATTTGGGGTCAGTAAGACATTTAATAGTTTTTAAAGATGTTTCTTATGCTTCTTAAGGCTGCATGTATTACATGAAAAATCCAGAAAAAAAAACTGTAATGTTGTGAAATATTATATAAATTTAAAATAGCTGTTTTCTGTGTGAATATATTTTAAAATGTAATGTATTCCTGTGACACAATGCTTATTACTCCAGTCTCGTTGACAGTTTTTTTTAGGAATCTTTGACCATTAAAATGTTAAAAAGAGAAGCATTTATTTAAAATGGATAATAATGTTAAAAACTACACTATACTGTTCAAAAGTTTGGGATCAGTACATTTTTATTCTTTCTTCTTTGAAAGAAATGAATACTTTTATTAACCAAGGATCTATTAAATTAAAAAAAATATAGCATAGATTTACATTTTAGAAATTTTTGTATTTGGTAAAAAAATAAGTTGTTTTTTACTTGTTATTCATCAAAGAATCCTGAGGGGGGAAAAAAATTAGGTTACAAAAAATATATGTGGCTGCACAACTGTTTCCAACATTGACAATTCTAGTAATAAATCAGCATATTAGAATGATTTCTGAAAGGATCACGTGACACTGGAGTAGTGATGCTTTGTATTACAGGAATAAATTACATTACAGGAGCAGTGGGTATTAATTTTATCTTCCTTGATATGCATTTCTTTCTCTTTTTTTATTCTCAGAAACATACAGCTGCTGACTTGCATTTTATTAATCACCAAAAGTCATGAAGTCAGCTAAAAATCTTAGACTCCAGAAAAAGTAACTTTAGATGGACTGAAGGTGAGTAAATTGGTCGTACATTTTCATTTTTGGGAGAACTGTCCTTTTTGCACACTTCATACAATGTCAATCCATTATTAGAAATAAATGAAATTAAATTATCCAAAGATGCAAAATTCACAGATATGTAATGTCTCTATACGTAATACTTTAACACTGCACACAGTAGAGACTTTGGAAACTTGTCTTAGCTTTCAAATACAGTGGCCATTCACATACTAGAGTCATTTAGTATTAATGATTAAATAGTATAAGGATAAAAATCCTCCTTAAAACAGAAATATCATAAATCCAGCATGCTTTGGAAACGATGGGAAATAGACCTCAATCTATGTCTATCCCTTCTTTTGGTGACATACAAAATAAAACATGTGAATGTCAGAGATTAGGTCAACAGGGTGAGAGAGAAGCTTGTACTTTCCATTGTGGACCTCCCAAAGGTAGGTCATGCCGTTGTCTGTGGCAGGAGAGCTGCAGTGATCCAGGGACACATGAAGCCAAGGGTCTTTGACAACCTTTTCTGATTTTACATCAACTTGCCCAACAACTTTCAACAGAACTTGACGCTGATCAGTTTCAAGTGCCACACTCTCCACTTTGCCAAAGAACACTAGAAACACACACAAGAAGAGATAATTTAGTTTTCTTCCAGAAAATGCTATTCCAGTTTGCACCACATTAAAATGTTCAAGAACATCACCTGCTTTATTGCACATTTCAGGGATCAGGTCTGTTAGTGGTTTAAGTCTGTATTCTGCAGGAGAGCTGTGAGGCTTTGGTGTTGGTTTGAGACGTTCAGCACAGCAGCTCCACAGGGATGTGTTGTAGTAGTAATGCCCACAGCAATGGTGGTTCCGTTTGGTGTCATAAATGATGGAATTGGTCGAGGACGAACAGCAAGTTTGATTGTTATGTTGAAGCAACAGGTTTCCACAGCACTCTGCTTTTACATGGGTTAGCTTGTAGAGATGATCTAAGCAGCATCTCAAGGACTGGTTGTGGAGATCATAGACTTCTGAACCACAACAAAAATTGCCATTCTTCTTGTTGTGGCTAAATAGAAACAATAGAAAATAAATTTAACAACCAACAAGCAAACTGCACAGCTCAACTTTTTAGGATGTACGTGGTTTTTACAATGTCTTGAGGATTTATTGGGTGGCCTGGATGAGACACTCTTACTGTAAAAGTGTACCAACAAAATAAATCTTCTATGAGAAATGCAGTGCCAGTAAGAACGTTCCTATGGTGTCTCAGCATGTAACACTTGATTTTCCAGTTACAGACAAAGCCTCATTTGTCAAGACAGCGTGGGTAGAGACTTCATGAAATCATGTTTTGCCTAAAGCTACTAGATTTTCAGAGATTCACATTGCTATTTGTTTCCTGACCTGTGTAATTAACCCTTTACCCTTAAAGAAATTATATATACTTTTGGCAAATACAGTCTACATAAGGCATGCCACCCCTTTATAGTGGTTGTGTTGTTAAGAGCAAGGGTCAGGGATTGCTTGGTTATGGACTCTGTATCCCAACTAAATAATCTGGATCTACAGAATTAAAAATCACTCTAAAGTAGCTCTACATTGTGAAAAACTAAATTTAGAATTGAAGATGGCCCATAAGATGCAAAAATAACAGTGCACCTTTTTTGAGTTTTCCACTGTGCGTCTGTAATACATCTGGACAGCAGATTTTCATGTCAAAAGAAGATTTTTTTAATTAAATAATTGTACTCTGTGGGCCTACCTGTGTCCGTTACAGCAAATATGCATGCGAGGATTGAAGGTTTGTCCTCCACAGCAGTGTTCGCCAAGACGAGGACGGGTGGACATTTGGCAAGTAGTGTTTGCTGGAGAATATATAACATCTCCAACACATTCTGACTGCTCAGGCACATTGATGTGAAGGATTCCATTACAGCACAGCACATTGTCATCTGACAGAGTGTAAGCATCTACGCCACAGCACTGAAACACACAGATATACATAGTACTGTACAATAATGTATGCAGAATTGTTTTAATATAATGACATTTCTCCAAATACTTCACAGAAAATCATGGTGTTTATATAAATCTACAATTCATGTAATGTCTATTTTTGCAGAATTAAGATACAGGTCAAATGGCAATACCTTAGTAAGTGATGATGCCTTCTTATGCAGTTTCCCTGAGCAACAAATTAGTTTATGGCGATTGTAGATTTCTGATCCACACTGATCCAAGTCTAGACCAGAGCAAGAGTGTGGGATTATTGCAACAATAACTATTATAACAAAAATGCAACAATAACTACTATAATATTATAACAATATAACTAATAACTAGAATTTCCAACACTGATGAGAGGTTAGGCAAGTATGAACTGAACAGACTATCAATAGATGCTGAAAAAAAGATCATTATCTAATCAAAGAGAGGTTTGTACAAATATTAATACACAATGACAATGGCAAGTGCTTTACCTGAAGTTTTGGGGAGCGTGCTGAGATTTCCAGTCACACAAAGAAAAGGAAAATAAAATAAAAATGATATATAAAAAGAAATATAAATAAATTTATTTTTAACAGTAAAAGTAATGGAACAGATACTGTTGTCAAGGTTTAACATTCCTACACATGTCCTACACACAAAATCATGATTAATAACACATTATAAGGAGGGGGTCTCTGTATTAAGATGAACCAGAATAACTGCAAACGTGACCCGGACTTAGAATATTGATGCTACAGTGCAGACCCTTCTACTTAGCCAGAGAGCTTGCATCGACAGTTATAACAGCTGTTTATGTACCAAACAGTCAAGACATTTAAAATATGGACTAAGAAAGCCACCTCAGCCCTGCAGGACTGCTTTGAGGATACATAGCGGGACATTTTGCTGATGAACCAGACCTGGAGGAACACAAATCTTTCATTTATAAGCTTTTGTGCTGAGAATGTGTCTGAGACAAACACAACTCCAGATGTATGTGGTAGGGGATAAAATCTCTTACTGCCTACAATGAAAACCACACAGCCACAAACGTCTTTGCTCGTTTTGACTGCCAGAGTGGAGAGATCAGACATCACACTGTTTTAATAGAGACAAAAGCCCTATAGTATTACACCAGCATCAAGTCAGATCCACACTATGCAGAATCAATGAGAGCAAAGCAGTTGGTCCGGATGCCCTCACCTGAACTCACCTGGTCTACACACATCTCCCAACAGGTGGGGGAGGCACAACAGAGACGTCACTACCTCAGGAACCTGAAGCGTGCCCAGCTCAATCAAAACCTGCTAACCAACTTCTACCATTCAGCCATAGAGAGCCTGCCAGCCTATTGCCGCGCGGTGTGATTTACCAGCTGCACAGAAGAGAACGGCAAGGACCTGCAGCGGGTAGTGGGGGCAGCTGAACATGTCACTGGTACATCACTGCCCATACTGAGTGACATCTACACTGACCAAATTCAAAAGAATGTTAATTCCTGGATATCATCCTCTGCCTTCAGGGAGAAGTTATAGACAAGTCAAATCCAGAACAAACAGACTGAAAATCCACTTCTTTCCTCAGGCAGTTACACGGTAGATGTTTAAATGCATATTTCCACTTCTTTCAAGGACTCGTGCAATAAACCCCTACCCTATCAAAGTGAAATAATCCTATTATTATTATTATCCTACTATTATATTTTGCACTACCTTATGGCACTACCTCAGTGCAATTATATTCTTATACTATATTTTTATATTTATGCCTTTGTTGCTGTCTGTCTATGTTTACTTGTTTTGTAAGGTGTTTTTTATAAACACTGTCTAATCTGAAGAGATGCTAAACTGTATTTCGTTGTGCCTAAACAATAACAATAAAGTTCTATTCTATTCTATTTAAAATATATTATCAGCCTTTATACTGGCAATGAAACATTTACCAAGCCACATCGCTTCAATCCCAGTAAACATTTATCCAACTATTATTAAAAGTCTTTCTTAATAAATACAACAAAACATAACTACAGTATCAGAGCTGTAGCAAGAACAATGGGAGTGGCCAAACCAGCAGTTTGGTATATTCTAATTAAAGAAAGAACACACTGATGATCTCAACAACATAAATGGCCTAAATGTCCATGGAGGACAACAGTGGTAGATGATCGGAGAATCCTGGTAGAAGAAAACCTTTTCACAACATCCAGCCAAGTGAAGAACATTCTCCAAGAGGTAGACGTGTCACAGTGAAAATCTACAATCCTGACTTCAAGAGAGCAAATGCAAAGAGTTCACCACAATGTGTAAACAAAGCCACTCCGGGAAAAGCATTCTTTGATTTGAACAACCCAAACCCAATATCCTGATCTCAATTTCATTGAGCATGCATTTCACATGCTGGAGATAAAGGCTGAAACGTCCACAAACAAACAGCAACTGAATGTGTATAGAAAGTGATTGTAATTCCTAAGCATTTTATGTTAGATTTATGTTCAACCCTTTGAATTAAGGCGTACAATCTGGACTTCAATTTCATCTTGATCACTTTTTCATTTTAAATTTAGTGGCATACAGAGCTAAAATTATATATGTACCTTACTGATATTTACATTAAGCATTTAGCAGACCCTTTCATCCAAAGTAAGTTACAAATTACAAATGTCAAATGCTAAATGTTTAGTCACTAAGAAAGAAACGCTGTGAATAAATATAGCTGTTACTTATTACTTAAAACTCTTGGAGGTAATTATCTGTCTGTTTAACTCACCGAGTGTGAGGAGAGCCTTGATGACATTCTTTTTTATCTGTGAGAAAAAAAGAAAAAGAGATTACGCCGGTTTCACACTGCACGCGTCAGCAGGGCGTAAGCAGAGCCTGAGCGGCGCGTGAGCGGCGTTTGTGCTTTGACGGTGGATCCACACAGTGTCAACGCTTCCCGTTGACTTTGAATGGGTGACGTCAAGCATTGCCGAAAAGCATTGTGGATCCGTCGGCGTCGCTTTACTGGCGTTGCTCGAGGCAGAAGTTGAGAATTTTTCAACTTCTGCCGCAAGCAACGCCACTGAAGCACCTCCGACGGAAGCGTCAGCCAATCAGGATTGCTCTATGCAAATACAGAAGCCAGACGGCAGCCAATCACCTTCATCCTC
>JAUMHR010000075.1:7248106-7268196 GCA_032361145.1 Enteromius fasciolatus | reverse complement strand
GCCTCCATATCGTAACAATTATACTCCCCTGAATGGAATGGAATAAGCATTGTTTTAGCTCCTGGGAAAGCATGCGTGTTCAGATGTTCAGTAAATCATTGCACAAAAAAGCATTCTCGTAGTGTCACAAAACTGAAATTGGGCTACTGATGTCGCATTGTGTTTTACCAGAGTATTTATTACAACTCGGACCTGGATCATTCGAGTTGCTGTGTTGGAGGGTCAGATGGCTTTCCGATTTCATCAAAAATATCTTAATTTGTGTTCTGAAGATGCACAAAGGTCTTTGGTATATATATATATATAAATGGAATAAACAATAGTTACAACAATTATTGACACTAAACAGTATGTATGAATCAAATGTAAGAGAACAAAGTTGTTGTCTAAATAATTAAACTGTATGCATGCAGTAGACATGGCTAACAGACAAACCCTCCAAGCTTGTTCTCTGCTTGTTTGTCATCAGCTTTAAACTGCGATTATGGTTTGACTCATCAAAACCTACTTCTTGTTGTCAAGATCTAAACAAAAGCCTTTGAAAAGCTCTTCTGCTATTAGACGAGACAGACAGCGAGGATATGAAAAACGCTGGTGACTAGACAGACAGACAGCTTGGCAGAAATTCCATTTTTACTGCACATTCCTCTGTGGCTCAAACATTCCTCCCATGAGACATAAACTGTGACTTCGCAGACAGACTACTTCCATCGCGGATTGGTGAAGACCGAGACACTCACAAAAACAAACAAACAGCTCAGTAGAAACATCAAAGTCCAAACAGACCGATTGAATCAGATCGCCACATACCAGCATTCCTACATCCACCTATCCTGACCTAACCTCTCTTAGTTAAAAAGTGTCTTGAATAAGATATCCAGAATATTTCAGACCTTAATTGAGCATAAGAGGCTAAAATTACCTTAGATACACCTTAGTATGTGTTAATGGAGGTCACCGTAATTCCCCTGAGAGAGAGGAAGTCACACAGAGAGGAAAATGGAGCGAGCGAGCAAAAGATTCCAGGCGTAGTCTTTTTTTTTTCCACCCAAAGAGAGAGGGAACGTTTCATCTTGCTGGTCTAGGGGTTTACGTGCCGTGAGGCGGCATACTATTAATGTTAGATAGGTGGGGACTGACAGACACGCAGCTCTCTGACAGCAGTTATGTGATGGGTCTTGAGAGATTTGGCCTATAATGGGGATGTCTTGAGGAAGTGGCTCGCAGACATACAAGTGTTAAATAGGCCCAGTCTGGAATGTCCACACTTCACTGAACTTGTGTAATCAAATCAATGGGAAAATATCAGAGTGGCAGATAGAAAGCAAATGCTCTGAAAATGGAAGAAGTCGGAGGGGAGGAGAAAAAAACACATGCCAAAAAAGTTCTGAGAGAACTCTAGATTTTCAACAAAGCTTTGAGATTGAGGTCACACATTCTAAATATGCAACCGCTCAAAGGTATGAGACTGAATGAAAAAAAAGGGAAAATAAATAAATGAAAGAGGGAAAAAGTGTCATATTTATGAAAAATTGCATGTCATGGTATCATATTTTTGCATCTCATCATATCACAATTTTAAATTACTTTTATAAAGCTGGTGCTATGCCCTGACATTTGATAATGTTTCCGTTTAACAAAAAGAACACTGAACATCCAAAAACAATAAAACTATATACAAAACATAATTTATGAAGTAAACAAATGATTGAAGTGTAAAAAGAACATACAGAACAACAATCAAGAATTTGAACATTTTCCACCAATCTAGCTTTTCTGTTCTAGATCTGGAATGGTTTAGTCCAAATTAGTATTTGTTTTGTTTTGTTTTGTTTGTCTTCCATGGCAAATACAGTATGAATGGCTTTTTAAATTTTTGGTTCTGACCAATACAAATAAATCATGCACCGTACATATTGTAAATATACATATAATAGATGTTTCTTCAAAAATAGTTATTATTTCACAGCTTCTGACAGTGAACTTTCTTCAAAACAACTGTATTCAACAACTGTAACACTGAAAATTACTTTATTTCCTTTTCATTGAAAAATATCTGCCTGTCTGTGCCAATGCACAAATTTTGCACATTTTTCCAAGTCCAACATGTATATGTCTGTCAGTAACTCCAGACAACCTCGAGTCACTTCCCCAAGACACCAAAATGAGTCTGTTGTTAATGGCATTCATTCCCTGCAGCCAATAAACACAGTGACAAATGAAACCCATCAAAGATAATCACATACAAGCTGAAATTTTATGCATACTTTATATTGATCTGAATAATAATAAATATTCATTTCCTGACTGACATACTGTAAACACTTCCTAACATTCATGTTTGTGGCATGTAAACATTCACAAAAATACAAAGAACATGCTGGTATAGTGAGGTAAGGTTGTTTACGATCATCTGTCTAATGATTAGACTGACTTTGGACAAACAATAACAGTTAGATGAAGTAGTTGCACAGCTGTTTATGCTCATATGGGCAGTAAGACATCTCTGAAGTAATCTTTAGATGAATAAGCTTAGAATGAAAATACATAAAAATGTGATCATATGTATTTTTAACTAATTATGAATTTAAGTGTTCTGATTACAAAATATTTTATATATATTATTACAATATATATTACAATATTATACAATATATATATATTACAAAATATTTTGGGTCCTGTTCAGACCACATTATGCTCTCCAAAAGTGTGCTTATATGACAAAAATACAGTACAAACTATTTGTTTAATACTTTTTTATAAGATGTTTTATGAAGTGCTGAAATCAAATTAATCATGATTAATCGCATCAAAAATAAAAGTTTTTGTTTACATTATATATGATGTGTACTGTGTTTATTTGCTTGTATGTATATTATATGCACATATTCAATATATATTTTGAAAATACATCTTTATACATTTATATATTTCCATATTATATTTATATATACATATATTTAATATATACTGTATATGCATCAGGGCTTGACATTGGCACCCGCCCAACCGCCAAATGCGGGTAAAATTGGGCTGTGGCGGGTAAAAACATTAGTCTCACAAGACACTTTGGTAAAACACCAAACTCAACATTATGTTGTTATAAGTTTCCCTGCAAGTGTAAGCATTCATGCTATATTTTGAATACAAATAACAGTCATAAATGCATGTGAACGCTGCTTCTGTTTCTTCTGCAGTGGAATGATCAATTTTGTGGATGTGTGTGATTTCACATGATTGGTAACATTATCTTATTATATTAAAATAGGTCAAATGACTTTGAAATATTTGTATGCATTATTAAGTCATATAAAATGTATAAATAAATAAATGTATATATAAAATTAAGTCATATAAAATTTCCTAACAAGAAAATTGTGGCTAGTGAAAATGCTGAGTGGCTAGTAAATTTGGAAAACCACTAGCCACAATGGCTGGTGAGCAAAAAGGTTAATGTCAAGCCCTGATATGCATAACATATTTTTCATTAATATATACATGCATGTGTTTGTATTTATATATGCAATAATAAATATACACAGTACACACTTATATCTTATGTAAACAAAACAACTTTTATTTTGGATCTGATTAATACAGATTAATCGATTGGCTAATTCAGCACTAATTTTATGAAATATTATTATAGATGAAAAAATATTCATTATTATCAATGCTGAAAACAGTTGATCTGCTTAATATTTTGAGAAAGGTGTGCATTTCTTTTTCAGGATTTTTCTAACAATACAATTATTTAACACTTTAACTCTTACCAAATAACACCTTATTGTAATGTATTAACTAACATGAACAAACAATGAAAACTACATTTATTATGTCATTTATTAATCTTTGTTAAATGTTAGTTAATAAAAATACAGTTGTTTGTTGTTAGTTCACGGTGCATTAACTAATGTTAACAAACACCACTTCTGAAATTAACATGAACTAAGACTAATAATGTTAACTAATGTAATTAACTAATGAACGTTATTGTAAAGTGTTACCCAATTATTTAATGTCACTTTTGATAAATTCAAAGAAATTGAATTAAAATTGAAATAAAAAAAAAATTAAAAAAAAAAAAAAAAAAGTATGGCACTAAGTAAAAACATCAGTATTTTCTTCGCACCAAGTGTAGATGCTATTCACATTGTTTACAGAGTGTTACAGTAGATGCTATTAATACTTGAGCTATAAAAACTGTTTGCACACTAGCATATTGTAGTATATTGTAAATAACATATTCAGTATGATCCCTACACCCTAACCATACTAAACCACCTGATCAGTATTGGTTCTCTAAGGTTTAGGAAGAACTATGTGTTGTATGCATTATCTAGTATTTGCTTCAGAACTGAGGCATACTTACTTTTAACTGCCTGTTAGATTTATTGACTGATTGGTGTATTTATTTATTTATTCATTCATTTTAGAAAGGTCTAAAACAACCCAAAGCAATGGTGCCTTTCTCGGTCAGTATTTTGTTAGCTGGCGTTAAGGAGGTGTCAGGGTTTCAGTGACTATTGTTGTATGACCCTGGGCCGTGCTTATGAGAGACCAAAAGTAGCTCCCTCAGTGAAGTGTTACTCTCTCTCACTCTCTCTGTCTATAAAAAGACATCAACAGTGTCATTGTGATTGAGGCAGATGCATGAAAGAGGGGTTTGTTCTTATTATTCAGTGCTTATACAAAGGCTGAAGCAGCAGTTGTTTGGTGGGCAGGGATTCTAGAGAGCTGGGGGACAAAATGTCCTCTGTAGAGCAAAATAGAGGTCAAAATCTTTCCTGCTTTAGCCAAGGCGGGACTGTGATAATTGGCAAAGCGTGGTTACTGCAGGACGCTGTTATTGAATGACTGTGAGTGTCTGTGAGAATACAAATCACTTGCCTTTTAGTGTGCTTGCTCAGCGTTTGTCCCTCTAAAGTAAAACAGCACGCTCGGTTCAAGCACACGGTCAGGACATTCTGTTAAGTTCTCTGCAGTTCTTCAATGTGTTTATTCATAGTTTGAACGTACAGTCTCCTCCTCGGTAACACTTCAGAATAGGGGTCCAAAATAATGCATTAGTTAAGCATTAATTAATGGTTAATATGTTAATTAATTAATGGTTAATGCATTATTTGTGTTACCAACTATATATATATATATATATATATATATATATATATATATATTCTATGTATTTATTTACTTGCATACTAAAATAACTGTTTTATTTCTGTAGTAAGCAAGCTATAATTATTATGTCTCTGTACATCTACTCGCTTTTATTGCTAGTATTAGTGATTATTACTGTTTCTGAAGACAGGCTGGATTTCCCCCTTGTGCTTTAACAATCTAATCAAACTCTGTTTTTGGGCAGAGTCTGACATCCTTGTTCCTGAATGACAGCTTAAATGCTCATTTCCATCTCATTACTCAAACACCTGCGACCTCCGACCTCACCTGCAGCACAAGTATGAGCCTGCCAAACAGAGCCCATGCCTGAAAATCGGTTTGACTGTTCAGTCCTAGAAAATCAAGTATTAGCCTTAGGCTGAAATGAAAGGTGTTGAATAGCACATGACCAAATGACCACTTGACAACTAAAGGAAGATTTCTAAGAAACAGTCTTTGCTGTAATAAACAAGAATGTCAGACAGGACTGGACTACACTGCGTGTTGCAGCAGTTAAACTAGGAAACATTCCTTGCAAAGACATGTTGGAAGATATTGAACAGTTGCTGTGACATGTTCTAGTTGTTCTCAGCGGTGACCAATAAGCAAGCTAGACATTTCCATGAAATACATATTCCATGTATATTTCGTATAGTATAAACGTGGCATAAAAACGCAAATGCATGCTTGCTGTTTTAACTTGTATTTTGATCTCACATCTTTCGGCTCTTTCATCATGAGTCATTTTCTCAGAGGATCCGTTCCCAAGGATTTCACATTTCAAGTCCAATTCCATGCCAGCTAATCTTTAAAGATGCAGCTTGTTATACGAGGAAAGCCAAAACGTATGGAGCTTTAATCATAACCGTGTATGAAAATGATTACAAGTGTTCACTGTTTTACAGCCCCCTAGTTCACTGTTTTACTACCCATACCTCTGGGTTTTCATAGATGGTAGGTTTCTTCGGTGGCTCACAGAGTACAGAGACATACTTGAGAGGCGAAGAGCTCCTGTATAACTACGGTTTGACAAAACAATTCAAAGCAACTGTGTAAAAGGAAGTTAAAATGACACAGTTGCATCAACAAATGCCTTTTTAAATCGGTTTTGCATTTGTTAACACTATCGGGTAGGTTTAGGGTCAGGTTTGGTGTAGGCATATTTCCAACATGATATGCCTTGACTTTTAGCAACAGTCCAAGGATATTTCAATTCTGAACCACCGCAATACATACTTATATCAACATAATAAAAATATCCCAGGGTTTATGTATGTATTGAACCTGTGTTTTAGCCCCACTCAGTGGACATTTCTCTTTGAAATCACAAAACATGCAGTAAGACACATAAAAAGTGCACAGAGGTACATATTATTGCAAGTATTTAATTAGTAAACTATTAGTATACCTATATAAGGATAGTTGCAGTACAAGCTAAAAACAATCAATGTAAACTAGTTTTGTACTTGTTTACTACGGTTATACTTAAATGTATACGTTATATACTAGAAAGTAGGCCAATTTATTCCCAATGAGTATTGCAATAGTAAACTTACAAGTATACTATTAGTACATACTGATATTTGTATACTAATACATAAAGTAAACTTAAAATATACCCTAGAAATGTCCTCGCAACCTTTTAGTAATGCCACAGCAACCACCCAAAACATACAGTATAGTTATTCACCCAGAACACCTTAGAATCATGGTTTTGCATGATCAACCACCACTCACGAAAATTTCTTTTTACTATTACATTTTGGACTGATGTTTTGCTTAGTTTGATCATTTGAATATGGTTAAGTTTATGTTTGCATATTGTTTGTATTCGAGTATGTGCTTTAATGTTTCATGAATGAGAACTTTTATTCCGTCACTGCAAATCCGGATTTAGGGCAGGTAGGGTACCTGCGTCACGTGTCAATTGTTTTCCTATATCAAGATAGCAGCTTAGTGCGAATAGGCCGCTACAATGAGTTCACAGACGATTGTAGGTGATCGACAATGCATTCAGACTGGAAATATGCATGCTTATAAAGAGGAAGAGATATATCGGTAAACAGACAAGTCTGGACATCAACATGAGAATTCACTAAAGGCAGGCAACAAGACCATTAGCTCATGCAGCAGCTGAGGTGTAAACAGGTAAGCGTGAGCATAACACCGTAATCGAAAAGAAGACAAGCTGTCGGTTGCTAACAGACAGGTAAACCTCAGGGACAGAGGCATGTATACAAACAACATCAGAGATTCAAATACACCAACAGCTGGGACGTAACAAAAGCCTGCTGAAAGAGAGAAAAACACAGAAACTCAAGACACAGGTGGCTACTCATAAAATTAAGCACTGATTAATGAGAGTGCAGATGTGAATTGAGTTGCAATTACCCCGATGAACAGGTGGAAAAGAACAATAGAAGAATGAAGTGGAAAACAGTTTTAGAAGCGAGCGTTTTTTTTCTTCTAAATACTAACATACAGTACTTTAAACTTGAGAGTTGCACCTTTAGAATGTAGTGTCTGTGACACTGCGAAAGTGCAATGGACAGAAACATCAGTTTAGCACAGGCTAACATACACAACCCACTGAAAAGCAGCACAGTGGAATGAAAAACACTTTCTACAGTGTAAAAATGTGAGATGCAGGGCAGTGGAATGAACGACATGCAAGGTTATAAAAACAGTGGAAAAGCAGCACAGTGCCTGTTAAAAGAGATAGATTTAAAATGCATGTATTTTATACTAAGTACAGTTTAAATCTATTATATTTACTGGCATTTTGCTCAAGACACATTGATAAAAAAATATAACTCAATTTTTGGGGGGAATTTAGAATACTACTATGCTTAGGATGAAATAAATAAGTTTCAGTGAATACATTGTACTATATTTATATTCACAAGTGTGAAATTATTCTTTTAAATATTTCTTTTTTAGACATTTTGAGACACAGAGCAGTGGAATGAAAACTAAAGCAATTTCTAAAGAAAATCTGACTTGACAATGCATTTTTAGATTGGCATGCTATGAGTCAGACGCTCCAAAAGATGCAAGACACTAGTTCCATGCCAGTCTACAGCGAGGTTACATAGTAACAATGGAAAAGCAGCACAAACATTTATTATTTTGTGTTCTAAAATTTTTTTAAAACTGTCTGTCAAAGGCATACTTACAGCAAAACAATGAAAGAGCAGCATGGTGAAATGTAAAAATGCATGTGGATTTTGCATTCCACTGTGATGCTTTTTCTTTTTTTTTGTTTTCTCTGCTCTAATGTCTTTTCTGCAGCATCTCAAGCACCGCACAGTGGGTCAGATTTACTAAACAGGGCAAATTAGCCCGAAAACACAATTCCAAAACAGCGCCACTGGGCGTGGAAATTTATGCGGGTGGCATACTGACCATGCTCTTCTACCATGTACTCTCTGTTCTCTGCGTTGCCTCCTCCTAGCAACATCAAATGCAGCCCTTTCAAGAGCAAAATAGTTTAGGGCATTAAATAATGCAAACACCGGTAATTTGACAAATGCAAATGTCATTAAATTGCATTGCGTGATTTATTTTACCATTCTCTCTAAATTTTGGATCTGAAAGGGAAACTCTTACAAAGGCTTATTAATTAAGGTCAGGCAAAAAAAAAAAAAAAAAACTTGTATCCACAGCTTTTCAGCTCTAATTCTTCACGGCGTGTCTTTATGACAGTACTATTAAACACCAAAAGATGGTTTGCGCTAATGCAAGCCAAGTCACATTTATCTATATAGCATTTTATGCATTACTGTGTCAAACCAGCTCTACATTAGCTATGTTTCCATCCAAAATAATTCAAGCTATCCCAAGTCAAATGACTTTTTCAATGTGTGTGGAGGTATTTATTCGGTAAATGTGTTTTAATCAAAGTTTATACACATTTTTTTTAATCAGGTAAAACGTTTATCCTCCTCAAATGTTTGCATAAGTGTTTGATGTGCATTTTTGCTGTATGTGGCTATTGTCTTTAGTTTGTCAATAGTGACAGAGGACAATGACGAAGGATCATTTTTTTCAAACTAAGGTCAATTCATTGTTGATGCAGTGATGTCATCCAGTTCAGCTCTCTTCCAATAGCATCTGTGCAATCAGTCAAGTGCCCCCAACTAAAAAGCCAAAGGCGACTCCACTGGTGACAGAATTGAGAAAGCTGTTAGTAAAGCCAGCCTAGGGCTCTAAAAATGTGGTGCTCAGGTTACAAGGAGTTCAACTTTTTTAAAAATAGTTTCTACCATGCATGCATTTTGCGTTACTTTTCATGCAAAAACATGTCTATGTGAACTAGCCCACACTCTGCTTCACATAATGCCTAAAATCCTGGTAATATCTCAGAAACACACAGCCTTAGATGAAGCACAGCTTCTGGTGGTTTGTTTTACCATTGCAAATGAAGACGGATAGAGAGGAAACAGGTTCGCACACAGTGAGTCATATCGTACAGGTCCCAACATGCCGACAGACTATTTAGAGGAGCAGGTGGGATGGAGGGGGAAAAAAAAAGAAGAAAAAAAAAGCTTTACAGCTGTAGTGTGGCTGAATACACATGTATCTGTGGAAAGCAAGCAACACAATTTATTCTCTCCTGCTGTGGAGTGTGACTAGTGAGTGCGTTTGTCTAAACAGACCTCTCCTGAAGTAAAGTGGACCGGGCTTCTCTCAGGTCCTTCATCTCGCCCTCTGCCCGTTCTAGTCTCCGAGTCACCTCCTCCTCTTTCAGTTGCCACACCAACAGCTGCTCTTGCATGGACTCGCATCGTTGTTGACATGACAACCGGCTCTCCTCCTTCTCCCTCAGGTTTCGGGACAACCTTTAGGGGAAAGCATGAGACTCACGACACATGCAACCATTTACACCCACATGAAAGCTAAATATCTGCACACATCTGCGCACACGCAAAATAAATAGCTCAGCTCTGAAACCAAGCAGAGTTTCAGAAGTGCTGCCTCAATGCATACTGCCTACGTACACCCTACCCTGCTGAATAGATTAGCATATGTTGTGTTTTGGATGATGACAACATGCTGGTTGTCTTAGAGGATTTCTACATTTTTTAACATTCACAGTTGTTTCCAACAGAGCTGACATCAGTACATGTTGCAAACACAAAACAGGAGTACAAACAAATACAGGGTTAACAGTTGTGGTGCTTCATATTTTTTTGTGGAAACCAATACGTTTTTTAAGGATTCTTCATTGAACAGACCCAGATATTTTAAACAACAGTATAGGTCTACATTTACTCCATGAACAAATAAGCAGTTAATATGCATTACAATATATAATTATATACAGGGTGCGATTTGTTGTGTAGGGGGTGCTTTTGAAAGCTTTTTCTCTCTCCAAGTGGAAGGTAAGTACAGTATAAGGCTGTAGCTTGAGTAACCTAGTGTAATCTGTTAATACTCACATCATAAACCTGTTTTTTTAGGCAGGGACCATATAATGGGTGTCATGTCATGCAATGATTTTAATATGACAGGAACTGCATTTAATGTGATCACAATCTATTAAAAACATTTGAAGTTAGGACGATTCATTTAAATGATTTAATTTCTATGGTTATTCAAGCAACATACTGTATAGTGAAAGCTAGCAAAGAACACAGTATCAAAAGAGCTTTTTGAAATGCACAATTTGTAAAACCATTGAGTCACAAAATGATTCACTGTTTCAGAGACTCCAATCGGATCATGTACCTCAAATAATTTGATTCAGAATGGGACATTAAAGCGTGTACTGCAAAATATTCGAGTTAGATCGGGACCTAGATTGGGATGTGTTTATACCCACCAAAAAAATAATTCAGCAGAGGCAGGGATGCATACACCAGAGGAGGAAAAATCCCCCCACAACCCCTGGCAAATCACACCTCGATTGTATATACAGTATTGTTGTGATATATAACATATATACCAAATACCGGCACATGTGTAGTAACAAGTGGTGGAAAATAGGTACAATATAAGAGAGAAAAATAAATAAATATTGTGTGCCTTTGGATGTGAGAATCAGAATGCAAATCATTGTACTGAATGCTGTCATTAAAAACTGTCATCTGTCAAAGGACAGCCTATGGATGATTACTCTACTCTACTTTTAAAGCATACATTTGATTTAAACAACAGGTCAACATATGCACATGCAGTTCATAGCTGTTAATAGCTTGACATACTTTTTAAACCTGTAACAGTTCACATAACATTTAATCTAACAATTCTAATTATTTTCCCCGCAAATGCAAGTTTATTTCTTCTGGTTCGGACTTTTGAACTCAATTTAACTCAACAATAGCAAATCTGAGGAAAAACTTTTACGCCATGGAAAATAGTACAAAATACATAAAGCCTGAATAAACTGAAGCTGAATCAATCTCTCAGCTTGGCGTTTTATTGTTGAATGATTTAACTTATTGGAACAAATCAATTAAATGAAAGATTCAATGACTATTGTATTAAATTCAACTGTTCTGAATCAATTAATTCTATAATAGTTGAGAAAAAAAAAGATTCAGTGAATTATTCATAAAGATATTATTTAAGATGTTAGTTACTTATAATTAAACAATTCAACTATAAACACAATGACCAACTCAACGCGTGGAGAATGTTTCACTTTCACATAAATTCCAGATTGCATGTATTCCTATTGAAATTGGATCTTGTCTGCAAACACTCACTGAAATATTACTGTATCTTTACTCAGTAACCAGGTTGAATATCAAAAAGTAGTTATTTAGGTGAAATGCAATATTAAAACTATAAGTTTTTACTATTTAATAGGAATACTGCCATGGTTGCACTTTTTTCATTCATCCAATTCTGTAGGTGGTGCTGTCACAAAACAACTAGGGTCCTAGAACTGCAGGATTATACCATTGCTGTAGGCACAAGGACAATGAAATTAAAATTGAGGTTCAAACTTCTTCACACTTAAAGTCTGAAAGGAAAAAGACTTCCTTTACCTGTTGAAACCATCCCAATACTATTTCTCTCTCTTTATCTGTTTCCCTGCAGGACAAAAGTAGGAAATTCCCAAACACAGAAGATCTTATCCGTTAGCTTCCAGCCTCCTCTCCCCCAAATTAAGGAAGACCCTTTTGGAAAAGGTGTGATAATGGCACACTTCCCATGAGGAACAGTTATCACTTTAAGATCAGGCAGTTTCCTTTTGAAGACAGCGTGGCAGAAGATGTCTTCGGGCTCCTCTAAGAGGAACCAGGCAGAGGAAAACAAAAGAGGGTGGTATGGCCTTAGTTCTGAGCTAATGTCCTTAAGTCTGACAAAGATAAGCACCATCCCACAGGCACGCTCACATCTGGTGATTTTTGGTATGCTTGAATGTTGTGGATAAAACGTTTTCCAAAAGTACACACTGGCTGCTTTGGAATGCCTAAACAATAAATGAAATGCTGAAGCTTAACATATGTTCACTATAAAGTTAAATACAAAATGAAAGCAATGTGGGAAGCACATGAGTTTCTCTTTGGGCATTATAGAGTTGAAGAGTCCCTCTTTCATACTGTACTTTTTTAAGCATGGAACAGTGAGAACCGTGGTTAAAGATGACAGGGGTCGGATTTAAAATAGATCCAGACTGATATCCGTCATCAGAATAAATCATTAGCGCCTTTGACATATGAGTCTACTTTGCAGATATCGTGGCTCCGTTGGGATGGTGAAAATTAAAGGAGCTTTGAAAACCGAGATGTGAAATGTGTGTATGTGTATGTGAGGTGCGGGAAGTTCGGAAACCCGAAGCCTGTGAGTGGGAAGTGCTTCCATCTGCCATCACAGAGCTTCACACGTAGCTTAAGCCCGCTGACACATTACAGAATTTAATATCTATACAATATCACTCCGTCTGAAGCCGAACTGTGATACATGGAGAGAGGGGGAGGGTGTAAGACCTCAGAGCGCAGAACATCACTCACATGTGTGCTACTTTCTGAGCTCAAAGGCATCGGGTTCTGTTTTCACCTTTCTCTCATCTCTGTCTTCTGTCCTTTACCCTCTTTTTGTAGCACTAGTCAATTTCCGCATATAGGGTACAAAGCAGAGCCAGGAACTGACCGCAAATTCCTGATTATTTTATTTGCAGGTTGCCTTTTTTGAAGCCATAACAATTACATTATTATTTTGTTTTAAAAAAATCTCCCTTTCTTTCTTTTTTTATTTTGTAAAGGCAGTTATAAATATTATAAATATTCCTATTTCAAATTAATGCTGTTCTTTATAACTTCCAATGAACTGTCTTTGTATTCTCTTTGTATGTGTGTGGACAAGGTTAGCATATTAGCACCAAATTAGTATATTAGAATGATTTCTAAAGACATTTTCTAAAGGAATTATATATATATATATATCTCGATTCGACCCACCACACAATCTTAATCCAGCATTTAAACAATTCAGACAATTATATTTTCAAGGACAGGAGACGAGCATAACTCGTCTGATCTCGAGATAACACGCAATCACTCATGCGGTTTTGCGCAGACAGCGGCCAGATGTGCTTGTTACACCGGTTTCACACCAGACGCATCAGCCCGGGTATACTTCACTTTCTGCGTTGCGCGGTCTCGCGGACGGAAGTACTGAACATTCACATCAATAATTACTAAACAAACAATACAATAGGCATATCTATAAAATACATTATATTTATATATAATTATGTTTAATTTTTTTATGTTTAATAGTGATTTTCTTTCTTTATATTATTACATAATTTTTCATTACAATTCTTTAAATTTAAAGTAAACAGTATAATGTATTATTTTACTGCTGTTTGATAAACTAATGTTCAGGGGTAAATCTTTAAAATAAAAAAGGTACTCCAGAATCGTGATCTTTATTCTAAGATTCTCATTTTATCCAGAATCGTGAAGATCTAATAAATATACAAATGTAGTCTTGGATAATATAAAATATGCTTTCTACAAACCACCAAATTAAATAACATTTATATAATATATTATTTAAAAATATTGTTTATTAAAGAGAAATAAGGGAGAATCTGTAGGGGCTAGCTACTTTGGGAAATAGATTTTAAAGTCATATTTTCAATATATGAAAAAGAAAAGGATTTGTAGTTATATTTGTAGCAAATGAGATTTAACAGCTTCTTAAAGGAATAATTCACATACAAATGGAAATTCTGTCATCATTTACTTACCCTCAAGTAGTTTCAAATCTGTATAAATTTAAATGTTTTGGTGAATTACAGTATTACTTTAATGGCTTCTATTCATGATGTAAAACATGCTTAATGCTTGTAATGAGAAATGGTATTTGTGAAAATCTCCCGTGTCTTTTTATGTCTGAGGTCTCTTTGCCCTCTGTGAAAAGCTTTTAGGTCTTTTCAACCCTTCTTTATCAGCATGCCGTCCTCTCTTCAGACTGCTGAGCAATTGTGACAAACAGCACACAGCACTCCAAACCACATCCAGGAATGTGCATCAATCGGCTGAGACGCTTACAGATGACTGACAGACACTAACAAACTCTGTCTCCGCCACACATAAACACACAGATACACACTCACCACACTTATACACAGACAAACACATGAACGCACCCTAGTCAAACAAATACACAATAGTTCATGGTTGTGCACAGTTTAGTGGACCATGACATCAATCAAAACACACAAAATGTGACCAAAGAAGCTCGACATGTCTCCATTTATAACTTCCTGCTCCATGTGAGTTTAGTATTTGTGCAAATCTGTGAAACTACTGTTTATCTCTTCTAAGAGGAAAATTATATTTGCCAATGTTGCTTAGTCATTGTACCTTTATTTACTTTGTCTCTGTGTTTACTTCACATACAAAAGCTTAAAAAATAGAATTAGCTGGTAACAGATACAACTTGACTGAGACAATTACAGCGAACATTA
Source organism: Enteromius fasciolatus (assembly GCA_032361145.1). Classification (NCBI taxonomy): domain Eukaryota; kingdom Metazoa; phylum Chordata; class Actinopteri; order Cypriniformes; family Cyprinidae; genus Enteromius; species Enteromius fasciolatus. Next base: position 7,253,102 of record JAUMHR010000075.1, on the reverse strand, counting down.
TGTTCTTGTTATTTTTTTTATTAATAATAATTTATATATACATTTGTATTAGTGCTGTCAAATACTAACACAAAAATTATGATTAATGACAGCCAAAATCAAAGTTTTTGTTTACATAATAAATATACAGTTTTCTTAACTATATATATATATATATATATATATATATATATGTGTGTATATTTATACATAATTAACATACACAGTATTATACACGCATATTATATAAACAAAAACTTATTTTGGATGCTATTAATCTTGATTTATTGTTTGAGAGCACTCAAACATATATTAACATTTACACACACAGCATATATATTTGAAAAAAATGTACATGTACTTACAAATAGCATATATAAATATGTTTAATTTATATATAACATATTTCTTAAATATATGCATGCATGTGTGTATATTTATGTAAATGCACATACTGTATACTGTATCATGTAAACAAAAACTTTTTTCAGATGCAATAAATCATTTGACAGCACTAATTCATATAATTTATAATATATTATTTATTTTAAAGTTCAGACTGAAATTGTTGCTTTTGGTTGCAGGCTTTAATGGCTTGATTTCAGTTTAAACAGTGTTTATTTATTTTTGCAAACACCTATGCCATAATATTAATTCATGTTAGATTTCGGTGTTTTACATTTTGAGAATTGAGAATTTAGAGAATTGAGTGATACGTTTTGCACAATGTGTCATACGAAATTGAAAACTAAGTTAAAGGCCAAATTAGTGTATGGTTTTCAGATAATACGGTTTAGACAAGTAAAGATTTTGTGTGTAAGCCGTCGAAAAAAACTGTAACACCAACTTACATTGAAACATTCAATTTGACATTGAAATATTAGTGATTTCTCTTTCTTATGGTTGTACCTTTCAATAGTGGCCGTCTGTTCGCGCCGCAACACTCGCAGATCTTCCTTCTCCAAGGACTTTATCCTGCAAGACAAAAAAGATGTGTTTTTATTTAAAGCAGAGGCCGCTAACATCTGTTCCCTCTTTCCTCTATTGCCTGTGAGTGCGAGAGATACTGAAAAAATTCCCCTTCTCCAAAAAAGTCACCCAAGCATGTCCCTCTGGCATCCGCTTCTAACACCAGCAACTCAGCGTGAGCAGCTAAACAACGGCGTGTAAACGAGTGTAGCCCAGGGCACGTCCACGTGTGAAGTTAACAGGTACCATCGAGGGTATAATGGGTGTTGAAATCTCACTGAGTGAGAGAGAGAAGGTGAAAAAGAAAGAAAGCAGGTGGAAAAGAGATGGAAACACAATCTGACATACAGCTGTTAAGTGTTATGTTTTTTTGTAATATCCCTCTGTAGTTTGAGTAATAATGTGAAACTTGGTTAGCTAGCACAGAAGTGACAAGAGCGAATGTGGGAGTCTAATAAAACACAGAATTAAAGCTATAGTGGCGCCAAGTGATATTATGTTATTATGAGCGGCGGTGAGGAAGAACTAATCTCTGGATTCGGCAGAGTTTGCGGCTTCAATTATTTGAACGGTATTCAAACATTTCCACTAATCCACAATTATTCTATGCGCTACCTTTTACAGAGAGGTTTTCCAGTGTAATTCTGTTATTGTTCAGATCCACTTATTTATTTTTTATTCAGATTCCCCCGTACCTAAAAAAGTCAGATAGACGGCCTCTTCATGTCGTAACAGAATTATCTGCAAAGTGGACCAAACTTTGTTGCCGCAAGTCAAAAGTCTGGCTAATCGAGACTATTAATATGCTAGCAGGGAGGCTTTTTGTTTGCCTGTGTATGTATGAGCGTGCTTTCGTTTAATACATGCCAGACAGTGTTTACATGTGTGTCTATCACTCCATCATATGTCAGTGCTTCAGCTCATTCATTCCCTGCATTGCATTTCAAATTTAGTTTGATTTTGATGGGTTGTTTTTTTTTTCATTTCAATAACTATGTTTCTTCTTAGTATACAATGTTACACTTGTATGTTAATTTAAGGTTTATTGCATATTTTATTTTTTTGTGTCCATGATGGCATTTAGTGTTTGTGTGAATGACAATAAGCACCTTTTAAAATTGTTAACATTTTAAATATGCTTGTGATGGGCTTTGGTTTATCATGTGACTTTCTCATCACCACCTGCATTTTGTGCTTATCAGTGTATTTCAAAGCTACAAAACAGATTTCAGTAGGCTACTTTAATTAGTTGGTATATTAACATTGTGTGTAGACTGGATGCAACGGTTGTAGTGCCGAGCCACAAAAATAAAATAAAATAAAATAAAATAAAATAAAATAAAATAAAATAAAATAAAATAAAATAAATATTTCTTCATAAAATTAACTCTCTAAGAAAATTAGGAGGATTATTTAGTACATGTAGTGTTATTTCTTTAAATAGAAGTGCTAAATGTTTTTAATATTTTGCAAATCTCAAAATGAATATTTAGTTTTCATAATGTACATGAAAATATTTTGGTGCCTAAATTCACTTTTAACTCAAGGCAACAGCCTAAAGTAAAAAGTGTAAAACATTTAGGCAATAGCTATCAACTCTCCTCAATTGAATAATCATAGTACATAAAGACAATTGTTTTGATTTACAAGTTGAAACATGCTAATGAGATATTATGACCCTGTGGCGGTTCTATTGTTAAATTGACTTATTTTAGTTTTAGACTGTTTATAAGCTTAGTTAGACACAATATTATGAATTGTATAGAACTCTGCCATTGTCAGTCTTAACATGAAAATAATCATCGGTACTGGTATGTGTTGGTGCATCCCTCGTCCCTGCAATGAAGGTAAAATCTGGCCCACTCACACCCACACATAACCCAGATAACTTCACACAAAGGCTCTTCAGACAAATTCTCCCTCTGGCTCTCAGACTGACCTTCCCGTCGATCAGGACATAAGCGCAGACCTTGCATGTCTTAGCCTGGTTTCTATTAAACGGAAACTCTCTTCACCTCTTTCTACTTTTCATGCCCTCTGCAAAACATCTACATCAGCTGACCAAGGCTCATGGGGCCTAATGTTAAGCACAACATAGCAGAGAAATCCCTGCATTGCTAAGCTGAATAATAATCAGTCTCTCGCTCTCCTTCTCTTTCCCTTGTTCTCTAATTTCTCCAGTTCTCTCTCAAGGTCAGCATAGTATAGAGTCCCTGCGGGTGTCGTCTGTCAAATGTTAAACCTTCTGCATCCCCCCCATCAGCCCACCCCAACTCACAAATGTTTTTCACCCTCTCACGCTAGAGCTCCCCATCCTGCCCCATCAGCTCCCTCAGCGTCAGTCTGGAGAGAGTCAGGGGAGTACGAGTCTCATAGCTGAGCCGGTGTTTAGAGGATTGAAGAGGTTTGGTAAAGACCTTTCTTACTTTGTTTATTATGGTTGCCTGAAGGTTTCGATGAGCTCTGTGACACACTGCTATCTGACAGTGGGTTAAGATAACCTTTTATTTCCCCTGGATCTCTGTGACACTAGAGATAAGAGTGAGGGGGAGAGGAAAAGGGAATGAGAGAGAAAGAGAAAGCGATTATGGGATTAACATGTTAAAGATGGATGTCTCCGTTTGGATGAAAACATGACGGCTGTCAGGTCAAGTGGACCTGAAAACAAGAACGCAATCTGTAATTCTTACATCCTCACTAGACATCTGACTTTCACCAAAGAATGGATGGATCAGAATTGAAGGAAATAAATGGTTTGAGTCACTCTTGTGCATACTAGCAGTGAGTGATTTCATCAAACCCCACAAAATTCTGGTGAACACTTTTTGTGGATGCTATGATCCCCCAAATCATGCCACTTGTTGAGGAGAGATGTTCTATTTAAAAATAATAATAATAAAATAATAATACAGAGCTGACAAATTAAATAATCAATTCTGATCTAGATTTATCCTGATTCAGTTCCAATTCAGAATTTAAAGCTAGATAGATAGATAGATAGATAGATAATTTATTAATTTTCAATTGTGAAATATTATGAAATATTATAATATGCATTGTGAAATATTCAAATGTGTGTGACACACTTTGCAAAAGGTGTCAGTAGCCAAGTTTCCATCCAGTTTTGAAAAAACTTGCCCGTAAGGTGTTTCCATACATAATTGTACCTATTGCTCAAATCATATGCAAATAGTTCTTAATCCATTTTTAAGAAAATAACAAATAAATCATTATTAAATTATGGAGGCCTACATAAAAATAACAAGTTGAATGAGTTTTCATGTTTTTGCACTTTGTTATAGACTATTTAGATACTCCAGCATCAAGCAATAGGCTATTCATAAGCAGGTGCAGTTGTTGTTTTTTTGTTGTTGTTGTTTTCCTGATTAAATTTTATAAGGCTGTATTGGAAATAGGAATGTTAATTTAGGTTATTTTATTATTGACTGACAAGATTATGCTAAATTAAAAGTAAATTAAATTTAAATCGATACGTGGCTGTGACTCATTAAAAATAGCTTTATTTGTTTCCAGGGATTAATTTTTTACATGAAAAAAGCAGCATAAACAGAACATGAGGATTCACATCACGCGCAGAGCTTGTGCGAACAGAGAAAAACATAAACTATAAAAGAAAAAAGGCCCATATGACAAATATATATATTTTTGTAAATAAATAGTAAATTAACAAAACGAAAGAGAAAAAAAACGCAACAAATAGCAGCCTATATGTAGAATTTCAGTTAATTCTTGTGATGCGCTCTTGAAAGCAGCATTCAATTATTTACAGAAGCACAACCGTTTTTATTGTTAATGTACACAAATTAAATAAACATGTGTTTATTTAATTTAAACATATTTTAACATATTAACATATTTTAAACATTTAAAATAGTTACCCTTTCAGTCAAATCATTTCGACGTTACATATGGGAACACACCAGAGAGACCTGGGCAGCGTTCTCCGATAACATTGTCTCTTAGCGCGCTACGAAGACTCTAAAGGTATACCTTAACTACAGTAATACCTTTCCTACGTGTGTTCGCC
>JAUMHR010000075.1:7220421-7232226 GCA_032361145.1 Enteromius fasciolatus | reverse complement strand
AAATAAACGATTTTAGCAAATGGCTGCAATATAACAAAGAGTGAACAATTTAAGGGGTCTGAATGCTTTCCGTACCAACTGTGCACACACATGTACTACAAGCTCTAACAGATGTACAAATTAAATGTTTTCTGAAGCAAGACAGAGTTCACAGGACAGAGGCAGTGGTTTTGTGTGCTTGTGTATGTGCGTGTGTGTAATTACCTGCATCAGCACTGATGCAACTCTGATGTATCAGTGCTTTGCTGTTCTCCCAGGTCTCCAGGAAGTGAGTTAACTGCTTCTTAACATTTGTCATCTCCCCTCGAGACGAAGGCAGCAGGGCCAACGCCTCTCTGAGAAGCCACTGCTGCTGCAGAAACCTTGATCTGATGCACACATAGACACAAAACAGAATTATTTAAGGATCCTGATTTAGAATACCACACTGCTTTATTGCAAGGAGACACTACTTTCTCATGAAAGTAGAACAAAAAAAAGAGATGAGACAAGATGAAGTTGATTTGAGAAAAGGAGAAGAGATGAGATGAAAGGAAAAGAAAACAGAAATAAGAAGAGAAGACACTATAAATCAAATGTTCAAGTTGAGTTGAAAAATGAGAGACATGAAAGATAAGAGAAGAAAAAGATGAAGCACTTGAGCTCTGTTTGAACAGAAGAGACTAGATGAGATTTCAGGAATAAAAGATGAGAGACTTGTTTAAGTTGATATTAAAGAGGAGATGAGAAGGAGACATGCAATCTTTGAGAAAAGTTTATTTTAAACAGAAGTAATAAGACGAGATGAGACAACAAGGGTAGTTAAGAGATTACATAGCATGCTGACACTGTCATTTTGATGAGAAAGACGATATGAGGCAAGAAAAAGATGAGAAAACATTGCATTATTGAGTTATGTTTAAAGAGAGGGAAAAAAATTGAAAAAAGACTGAAAAGAAGTGAGGAGACAAGAATAGACTAGATGAGATGAGGTGTTTGAGTTTGTATTGAAATTCATTCAATATTCCATTCCAATGTTTTCCAGGAGAAACAAGTCAGTTGTGATTTGTATTTAACACAGGAATGAATCAGAACCATCAACATAAATTAAAAAAAGGGTAACATCACTGTTTAAACATCACTAAATCACTGCCTTTTTGGATATCTTGGTTTTGATTCATTCACACTGAATGTCAAGCCCCTGAACACAAATCTCTAAATATTCAAGAACACAGACATAAGCCTAGATAAATAATTTTTACACTTTATGTGTGGGTGGGATATTTGTACTCCTATTCATTTTAAGCTGCGTCTCATTTGTTACGAGTTCACATTCTCATATAATCCTTGAGAAGGTTTAAGGTAAACACATTTGGTAAGCAGCTGTTTATACAGTATACGCCAGTGTTGTGAAGGACGGGATTAGATGAACATGCTCCTGCTAGACCTTCATTTGGACCTCCGTCAATCTTCTATGGGACAGTCAGTGTCTCTCTGTCAGTGTCTAACTGAGTGTTTTATAGAGGTTTGTACATTTGAAGTTCTGTGTCATTTTAGCAGTACTGCTGACCTACATCACGCCCCTTTCATTCCCACCAGCATTACATCATCATCATGAGACAGAGGCAGATAAGAGTTGCCAGAAGCTTCTATGTGGATAAACAGGACGCCAAATCCACACACACACATATGCATGAAATCTCTTCTGCGACCACACACCAACCATATGCGTATCCATCCCCCCATCACAGCCTGTCACCACGTAAACAAACATACACAAGCACACACTTATCCACTTGTATAGAAGTCATGGTAACGGGTAAACATGGCAGTGTTAGGGTGAGACGTGGAGACAGACAGACAGTAAAAGAGGCAGAGAAAGAGAGGGAGAGTGACAGTGGGAGAGAACCATGGGAATTAATTTTTCATAACAAGAGAACAAACAAATGCTTTTTATCAAAAGAGAAGAGACTAAAAGACGAAAAGAACGAAAAGAAACGAGAAAGACAAGGCAGGAAGGGATGGAAGATGTAAGGAAAAGACTGAGAAGAGGCTGAGAACAGAAAAGCTGAGACGAGATGAGAAAAGACCAGAAAATGAAAGGTTAGACAACTAGATGAAAAAGAAGGTAAGACATGATGCAAGGAAATTGGAGATGAAGACATGAGGTGAAATGAGGCGAGTTGAGACTAAACATGGTTACAAAAGTAGAGGTGACGAAACAAGAGGAAAAGGCTGAGAAGAAGTTGAGAAGACAAGAGATAGGCTGAGATGAAAAGTAAGGGAAGGGAAAGAGAGGAGAGGAAATGAGGCTAGACAAGATTAAATGGATGTATAGTATATGAAGAGTAGATGAAATTAAACAAAATGAGATGAGACTAGAGGACAGAGAGGAGAAAGGAATAGATTAGATGAGGAGAGAGGAGGAAATGGAAGGTGAGGTGAAATGAGATGAGAAGAAACAAGTGGAAAAGAAGATACAATGATAGCAAAAGAGATGAGGTGAGACGAGAAACCTCACCAATAAACCGGACAGACCAGCACTACCAACAGCTGTGAAGCACATCTGGCAGTGCCACGACTGACCCCGTCCATACTGACCCCTTGTGCTTTTTTTGGGGGTCTTTTTTTCCCTACTCCTGTCTTCCTTTTCTTTCTCATTTGGCCCTCAGTGTTTGAAGCGCTTCTGGAGTGTGTCTGGACTGCACATGGTCTGTTTTTGATGTGTGCGTCTGGCCAGCTGCTTTCCCCCGGCTTCTCAGCATTCTTAGCCTGTCCGGTTTCAAATCCATGACTTCATCATAACTCTTATAAATCACCACCCATATCATCATCATCATAATCATCATTAACATTATCAGCATTCTGTGGCTCTTCACATCGCCTAGGGGTGTTCATGGATCAGACAGTTTATGCTTCCTGTCTCATTCGCTGTCCTTCCCCGTCTCTTTCTGTGAACCGCTGGGGCGTAGTCTATAATCAGGCTATAAACCTTTTGACCGAACAGACTGCTAGACCTCACGCTACAGTGAGCTCGCACTATACACGCACATGCCCCATATGTGAAGCACGCACACTTCACTCCAAAAAATAAATATGCACACACACACACATACACACACAAGACATGAAAAGGGGGCTATAAAGAGACGCTAACATCACGGCTTGCAGGGGTTAAGGAGGAAAGACATCTAAGAATGGCGCTATTTCATTTTTTTCTTTGCTCTGATGACTGAGGCAGTTCAAAGATGTGAAATCTACTTCATATCTTTGTGAAGTAGAGAATAAAGAGAGCGTACTTCAGCGCTCGTTTTACAGACTTTCAGGGAAAGGCTTCTTCACAACTACATTTTCTATTTTCTGATGAAAGTACGAGTAATGATTTTCAATGCAAAAGTCGGCTCTCGGTGCAAGGTTTGTACGACTGTCACAATATCAGATTCTCAGTAGATATATTTTTACCATAAAAAAAAAAATACTATAAGTCAAATTTACTTTGATTTCTCTTATACGGCCAATGAATCCCACTCAAAAGGTTTGTAAAGAGAGAGTTCGTAATCATAACTTGTAAAAAAAGACCCCGTCTTTTTTATGGAACTTACACAATGACGAGCTAACTGAAGTTTGAGAGTCTCACTTTAGTCGTCATCTCCTCTCGCATGAGTTTGAGAGGCAATAGTAGCTACACACTGAAGCTGCATTCCAATTTGACGCCTAAAGCCCCGTTCACACTAGCAGCGACACGCAGCGACAAAGCGACGCGGTCCCATTCATTTCAACGGAGAGCTGGCGATATCCGGCGACAAGAGCGACAGCGGCCGTCAGCGACCGTATGTGGGCGTGTCCAGCAATGCGACAAAGTTCAGAATCTCTCAACTTTATGCAAATGAACAGCGACTTTCAGGAGCGACAGCCAATAGGAAAGAAGACCATAGTGCTCACGTGCTCATTCTCCTTTCAGCTCCAGCAGTTGATGACGGCGTTTGCATTTTTGCCGTAGATAAGCGCACGCAATGGAAAAACGTACTCTCCGTTTCTCATTCATTTTTGTATGTATGTATGGAGTCGGTGTATATTTATATTATATTCAGTCATTTGCCTCCAAAATATTTGTATTTGGCGGCAAGAAACCTATTCGCTGTCAACAATGACGTTACTAAGAAACCAATAATGGGAACGCCCACTAGCGACCTCATCGCCAGCCTCTAGCGACATACAGCGACAGAAGTCACTGCTAGTGTGAACGAGGCATTATACTACGCCCTTAAAGTATGTACTCATTTTGAAAATAAAAATACAGGTTTTTAAATGCGTAGAAGGAGAGTAGGCAAGATTTGAAAAATTCTGTCATACAGTTGTATCTTTAACGGACACTCAGTCGGATAGTTACACACTTCCTGTCGCCATAATCTGGCCTGTCGAACATCTTGTCACAGTTAACATCCTCTATATCTCATTTCCTTTAACTTCCTACCATACCTGAGAGAAAAGAAGCAGCCATTGATCTGCCAGTTATGGGTCTCTCACGCGAAGAACTCAGCTCATATTTCTTTGCATAATGATGCATTTAAAAGTAAATGGCCAAATGAATGTTTAACGTTTACATTTTTACTAGATTAAATGTGGATTTGTAGATTTTTAACCTTCTGTAGTTCTGAACCAAATATTTCGCAAAAGCACAATGGATTGTGGGTAATATTAGTCTTTAGAGTGTGCACGGATTCACATTTAAAAAAAAAAATCCTGAAAATACTACACTATCCTGGGACTTTTGGCAGAGTGTGTCTTCACATTCCTTTTTTTTTCTGTTTTAGAATGGGTGGCAACCATCGTCAGGGTGCAATAGTGCCATCGTTAGTCAGTTTGTCAGCACGGCATTACTTAAATTACCATGCCATCAATATTTAATGGTATAAATATATATTTTATTGTGAATATAGGTATATAGAGAGAGTGATATGCATCATGATATGAAAACTACACCCGGAACAGAAACAATCCAACCAACTCCATTGACTTTGTATAGCGGGAAGCTGCCTCCTTGTAACAAAAAATAGAACAATGTCTAAAAGCATGCTATGTGAGAAGGCATGCAATAAACAATTTGAAATACCCAGAATGACATTTTTATAATCTGTTGACCCCAAAAAAACACGAGCGTGTAGGAACTCAAAAGTAGAGCACAATGTGTCGAATTACTGTGAGACCTACATCCAATGGAGGGAAACGTAATCGGCGACAGAAACCATTCATTATTTTTTTACCACGTCAAAGGATTATTTCAACACCCTATGTGAACCTGAGAGGAAGAGATATATTGAGAAACTATATTTTGTTGCTCTATGTCAGTATCTCTTTTCCTTAACTTCATGTTGTTGGAGAAATGAACCAACAAAAAATGTTGTGAAATACTTTCTTTCGCTTATGGACATCCTTTCCATTTTTGTGAGATTGAAGTAATAGCAAACCTCTTCTCACAAGACTGAAGTATCATTCAACCCCTGCAAAAATAGCGAATTGCTCTCAGTAAACAGTAAAATAAAATAAAATGTATTTTAGAATAAAAAAAAAAAAAACGAAAAAGGAGCCGTCAAATGTATTTTAACAAAAATAGGAATCAAAATGAGTATCAGGAGAGAGTTAAAACCATTTCTTGTTAAAAAAAAAAGACAAATAATTTGTTAAATTAGACGCAGAGATAAACCTGTCTTTAAGAAGACAGACTGTACATATCATATGCAGCTTTTTGAGTAATCATTGGCTAATAAATTGTAATTTCACAAATGGGATCACCACAGAATTATCTGAGTTATGTTCCAATGTTTGACAAGGGTGCAACACATCAGATACAGCTGCACTCCACAGAGCCCTGAACAGCCAAGAGTGAAAGAGCAAGAGAAATATATTAATCACCATAAAACATTACTATCCTCACCAGCACAGGAACACGGAATAGAACATTTTGTTTTTCAAGGGATACATTTTGATGGGGTGCAAGGTTAGACAGCAGCGAGAGCACTTTGATAATTTCTTGAGAAATGTGAAAGGCATCCTGAGAAAGTCAGATGTAATAAGAACACCCGCTACAGAGTACACCGCCACACATTCCTATATAATAGGTCATGACATATAAGGGAACCCAGGGAAATAAGCTCCTCGTTCTACAGGTGATGAAATATGATACAATCATTATCTTTGAAACCGAATGAATTGGCCGGTAAGACCTTGTGGTCATGGAGGTGTGACATTGCGTGTCTTTATGTGCTTGTGTGTGAAGCCAGGCCAAGACAGCATATTTTCACGAGAGAAAAAAAAATGCCTTTAAAAAAAAATTCAATCCCACATTCGTAATCGCTGAGAGATTTCAAAAACCTGCCTGGGGGTCAGCCATAAGCTCAAATAGTTAATTAGGAAAAAGAAAACTGTAATAAAAAAATTTAATAATTAGAAATTAATAATTAGAAATAGATTTTCAACAAGCTGACGCACACTAACCATGTATAAATGCTTGCCACACATTCGTTTACTTAAATACAATCCCCCGGCACACACCTTTCCTGGAAGCACTTCACAGTATGACGCCATCGCGACGCTTTTGTGTGTGCCACTCACACAGAAGATGGAAATGCCTGTCAGAAAGCTTGTGACTGCATTATCACCTGCCAGTCAACCCAGACTTCTCTCCTTTCTGTCGCTCATGACAGTTTTACTTTACAGCATCTGATTATTAACCGTTTACATCTCAAACAACAGATTTCAGCAGGAGAACCGAGCCTAAAAACCACTAAAAATGGTTGCTAAATGGTTTTGTCGTTACAAAAATAAATTGCATTTTAAAATATAAAAGATATATAGTGTGTCAGTGTAGTGGCATTTTTGAGAATATCCACTGAATGCAAATTGTGTACGCTGTTCTGTGTCGCTGCAACGCATGGATACATTTTATATGTGTATTGATGCTTTGATTCGAATGACAACAAGTACTCAAAGTAAGACTTTCATACTTTTCTGGGCCTAAACAGTGCTCACAAAAATATTCAGCCTCCTGGTTTTTATCCAAAATATCTTAAATTAAGTGATTAGGTGATTTGTAGTTGATTAACGACAAAGCTTTTTTGGGGGATGGGGTAACCCTTTAAGGTCATATTATAATAAGATCCTCTTTCTACGCCACAGGTCCAAAAACAAATCTGAGCAGCTGTTATTTTAACAAGTTGCAGAAAAAGGCTAACCAAAAAAAAGTTTTTACATTTTCTGGGATTGGTAGATGACCAGAGGAAACAATTATAACACTTAAACACAGTTTTTTTTAGTATCATAAACCGTTTTTACAATACCATTCCACTTCTAAAGACATCAAACGATTTTAAGATTCGTTTTGTAGTTAATCCCAGTATACAGCTACACAAAAATCCATTCTGCTCAAATCAATGTACGCTTGTTCTCTTTTTAGTTCTCCTTCCCTTTTCACTGTGTTTTTTTTTCTTCTCACACTTGTGCCTGCAAACACCCACAAGTGTACTCACACACGCACACAGTTGTTTCCCATCTGCAGAGCTCTTCCTGTCGTGCCGTGGCTGAGGTGGCTACTGCAGACACTCCACACACGCACTCACGACCCAATGAGATCTGCTGCGCTTGTTCTTTTGTCTCGCTTGTGCCATTGTTCCCTCATTTCCTTACCTGAGGTGCAGGCGGCAAGTGCGCTCATTCTCCAGCTCTGTAATCGCTGTATTTTTCTCCACCCTCACGCTCTCCATCTCACGCGTGACCGCGCACAGCTGCAGGTCAAGGGCCTTCATGCTGGAAAAGAGACACAGAGTGAGATACACACAGAAAGCAGCAATGGCACAAAAATTATTACGTTGAGGGTTTTTTATTTATTTTTTATATGGAACAAAATTGTTTGCGTGGAAACGTTTCGCATGCCGATTTTCCAAATATAAAAAGTCTTTCTTATTCTCTCAATAAAAGTTCAATGGCAGGAGAGCGGCCCAGCCACAGAGCAGGAGGGTTGCGTTATGTGATGTGTGTGTGGAGTGTGTGAGACTAAATGAGAGACAGACTTCTGTAGGGCAGATATACGGTCTGCAGAGTATTATGGGCTTTTGTGGATCTCACAAAGACAAGGTCGCTATAGCAACGGGAGAGTACACACCAAGGCTGACTAAATCCCCGGCACGAAGGGGTTTATCGAACCTGAGGCAATAGCTGATGTATCAGTGTGATATCACTGGGAGCGTAATTGTCTGTCATTGTGTTTGCGTGTGCCCATTTTAAAGCCTATTTCAGGCTTGTGTTTGTGTAAGAGAACAAGAGCGTGAGAGAGAGTGTATGAGTGCTATTGTTTGTGTTTGTGCTGGTAAAAAACATGGGTATGAATAAATTTAGACCTTAAGAAGACTCCCAGCTGCAGTCATGAATTTAATTCACACCATTTGTATATGTGACAAATTAGCTGCACGTAGAAAAGGCACAAAGTCTTTGGGAATGCACTTTGATTTTTTTCTTGTATTTGGACAAGATTCTGGCCGATACTGGTGTAGCATTTAGCATATAGGCTTGCATTTCGTGATCGTGCAATAATGTATTTTAGTTTATAGCCCTTTACGGCAACAAAAGTTGCTTAGGAAACTAGTTCGAGAGATATTAATTTCTCTTCTAATTAAATTGATACATACTATGCGTTCTACCGTCTGGACTTATCATTTAATATGTCCTTCAATACTTCAAAGCATAACACATCCCGCCTGCTAAGCTTATTCTACACTCAGGGTTCTATATTTTGCCTGAGAACAAGTTGTTCATGCATATATGAATAACCGCATAACTGTAAAACATTTAATTGATTCAGTTTATTATAAAATGTCCCAAAGAAAAGGATTCAGCAGGAATACAGAGTAGCAGACATGGTATACACTAGTGTTCAAACATTTGGAGTCAGTAAGATTTTTAATGGTTTTTAAAGATGTTTCTTATTATCTGTAATATTGTGAAATATTATTTTAATTTAAAATAGCTGTTTTCCGTGTGAATATATTTTAAAATGTAATGTATTCCTGTGACAAAAGGCTTCAGTCTTCAGTGTCCCTTTCAGAAATCATTCTAATATGCAGATGTTTTATTATCAGTGTTGGAAACAGTTGAGCTGCTTAATACTTTTTTTTAGGATTCTTTGATCATTAAAATAATAAAAAGAGAAGCGTTCATTTAAAATGGATAATAATGTTCAAAACTACACTATACTGTTCCAAAGTTTGGGACCAGTTATTTTTTTCCTTTCTTCTTTGAAAGAAATAAATACTTTTATTAACCAAGGATCTATTAAATGAACAAAAAAGTCATAGCATGATTTACATTTTAGAAATGTTTTATATTTGGTAAAAACTTATGTTGTTTTTTGAGAAGAAAAAGAAAGAAAAACAAATAACAGGTTCCAAAAAATATATGCGGCTGCACAACTGTTTCCAACATTGACAATTCTAGTAATAAATCAGCATATTAGAATGATTTCTGAAAGGATCATGTGACCCTGAAGACTGGAGTAGTGATGCTTGGTATCACAGGAATAAATTACATTTTAAATATTTATATATTCACACAGAAAACAGTTATTTTAAATTGAACGGTTTTGAATTTTGAACGGTAGTGTATATAAATGTATATTATATATTACTGCAGCCTTTGTGAGCACAAGTTATTATTAAATTATAAATAAAAAAAAATCTTCCTACCAACATAAAAAATGTTGAGTATTTTCTAATACATTACATATGCATATATGGATATACACAGGGAAAACATAAATATTCCTTGACCTCTTGACCCCATGCTTCGTACCCCGTTTTAAGGCATAAAAGATGATCTTTTAATCTCAATAGCAAGAACATGAAGGAAAATGATATGCCGTCATATGTCAATACCGTATCGATATACCATAAAAGAATGAAAATAGAAAATCCACACACACACGCACACACTCTCTCACTCAAAAACAAACAAACCAGGTTAAAATCTCAGCAGATGCTCAGATACAACAAAATCCTTAAAAACAAATACACAGCACAGCTGTGTTTTCCTAATGAATATACTCCATTGTCTGGATAATGTTAAAAGAGCTCTATTGCCAGATCAGTTAATGGGGTGTATGGGGAATGTAAGTGTACAAGGGGCAAAAACTGCTTCCAGATCAACAATCTTAGTTTGACATTTCTGATATACGGCCCTTTTGAGCTTAAGTGCCTGCTCATACTGTGAAAAAATGACTTCAAAAACCCCACAAAGGAAACGAAAAATGAAGCTCTTCTGACTCTTTATTATCCCTTAACAAATCTCAGAGCCACAGCTGAACACAGAGATGCAAGAGTGAGAATGTACTGTTCTCACTTCTGTTGTCAGACGATCCAGCCATACTGAAATATGGCGCAGCCACAGATGGCTTCGGAATGCACCGTACCCAGTACTGTCTGTGAAATTACACACGCTACAATCTTGTAAGGACATGAGAGACCTGTTCCGGAATCGTCATCACTTATTTAAGGGCATTGAGAGAGCAGCACGAAACATTATATTCATCTTCAGATGTCTCTGTTATTCCCATAATACATTCTCACCATCCACACAGGTAAATTCCGAGGCTTATGGGTATTTAGAAGGCTTCAGATGCTCATTAGCACAGAAATGAGCAGCTTACTGAGTATTTCATCAGAATTTAAATCCATACGTTAAGCTTAACCGCAGACTGTCTGATGCATTGTCCTAAAGATGGTTCTGATGCATTGTGGGTAAACGCAGCAGATGTTGGCCCTATTGTCTCAAAGCAAGGCTTAAAGAGACACAGTTGCATAGCTAGCGATGTCTGGCTCTTTAACTCACTTGTTACTCAATCAGAATTAGAACAAAGCCTCAGACTGGGAACAGACATTCAGCTGCCTACGAAGTGTGTGTGTGTGTGTGTGTGTGTATCAAGAGATACGAGTCGTGATAATGGGTTGCAAATCCCAGACTAAAGACGACTCTGCTGTTCTCTCGTCTACAGGACTGTGTGTGCGTGTAGGAGGCTGAAGAAATCGTGATAACAGCGAGCAACTGGCAGTGGTTGCAACCATGTGCGTGATTGAGCCGGGGAACCAACCTCTTTCTATTAACGTGTGAATGAGTGGGAGGCCGATGTGTGTGTGTGCTTCCTTACATTTATCTGTGTGAATGCGTGACTCACTATAATGATTTGATGCTAGTTATAGACATTTATGATACTGTGCCACTGGCTTTGTTCCAATAGCTAGTGAGTCACTTGTCGTCTACGGCCTACATAGACTGATTCAGAACCTCAGTGATTTAAAATATATATATATACATAGGCAGTGATTTTGAGCTTCTCGCAGAAAGCATTCAGATTTTTTTAATGCAGCATGATACTCTAAAAAGCACAAAAATGCATAACACTGGTTAAATGTTTTTGCAACTGGAAATTAAAAAAGTACTATAAAATGTGTAATCCTTTTTTTTTCTGAAATATAATAAAGTATTATCACAGTTGACAGAAAACACATCTTACTGATAGAAATGTATTATGCTTAAATGTCTGAAGATATGTATATTTCTTGAAATATATCAAAGTAAATGTTTGTAATTCAGTTTTTAGATGCTGAGGTTGGGGGGCCCAGAGGGAATATGCCTTTAAAAAAAGAATAAAATAATGTTTATACAATTTATTTATTAAATAACAACAAAATAATATATATATATATATATACACTATATTGCCAAAAGTTTTCGCTCACCCAGTCAAATGATCAGAATCAGGTGTGCTAATCACTTGGCCTG
>JAUMHR010000075.1:7196105-7207997 GCA_032361145.1 Enteromius fasciolatus | reverse complement strand
GAATGGGATGGCACTTCAGTTCATAGAATGAGTAAAGGCAGGTGAGCGAATACTTTTGGTAATATAGTGTATCTATCCATCTACCACCCAACTATCTGCCTATCTACACTGTTAAACCTTACCAGGCTTTTTATGAGTAAATACACTGTTGCCAGCTAGTTACTGTAAAGCATATGTAACCATGACTAATTGGCAACAGTGTTGCCAGTACTTTAGTGTCTCTGTACAATTACAATGACTAACTGTAGTTTTATAGTGCAAATCAGGCATTACAGTTGATAACTGGCAGCAGTGGTTTCAGTTACTTACTGTACAGTATCACACATGCTTCGGGTAAAATACTGCATATACATTTACTAAATTCATAGTGCAGTACTCATTGTGGTACTTATGAAGCATTTTTTTTATGTTACTTCATTTTTTTTTAAAAAGAGAAAGAACTTATTATTTATGAGATTATCATTTAGGTGTTTATCTATTGCCCAACATAACAGAATTACAAAGAATGAAAAAGAAAAGAAAAAAAAACTTTGCTCCATTGTAACAAAGCAATAATATCAACAAACATAATATGAAAAAACACAAATATTTTCAAGTCGTGTCAAATCCTGCCCTCCACCCAAAAAAATGTAGACTTAGAAACAACGCACAAAATCTACATCTCAGTCACCATTGACCCTCAGGTTATTCCTAACCTGGAGTAATCCAACACAAATTAAATGATTATCTTATATCCTTAAAATTAAAGCATTAACAAAAAAAATGCTTTCACTTAGTTACATGTGTTTCACTCAAACTCTGTGAGCCTCTGCAAAAATGTATGTACATGGATTTAACTTTGTATACTTTGTCCCCTCAGAATTAATCCTTACTAAAAACCTGTTGAGCAAAATAGACAACAACTATTTTAGAAATGAAGTAACAAATCAAGAAGTTAAGATAAACAAAAACATACAAAAAAATTACAATATATGCACGTTTGCACAACTGTGTGTTACTTATTATTGCACAATGTTTTAACACAGGGCTGTCCAAACTCGGTTCTGGAGGGCCAGTGTCCTGCAGAATCTAACAGCTAATCAAGCTCTTACTAGGCCTCCCTTTTGAGGCTTTTTTGAATTTTTTTTTTTAAGGACAAATATAGCAACTTCTTGGACAAACCTTATCTAAGTTCTCATCTGCCCACCAATCTATATTCATCTTCAGATAGATCAATGAATTTCCCAATATAGTGACATTTAGCTACCAGTTTTAGCTACTTCCAGCTGAAAGCAGTTGGCAACACTGCAAGTTGGAGCTAAACTTTGCAGTACAGCGGCCCTCCAGGACTGAGTTTAGACAGCCGTGTTTTAACACATACCTTTGAATGCGCTCTAATGTGACACAGACTGACTTGGTATTCAATATTAAAAACATAGAGTGCCGCAGAGAAATCTAACTGTTCATCAGGGCAATGTGTAACTTTCCCCTCAATGCTCGTCCACTTATGATGAACTTAGAAGGCTACGTCCTGAAATATGAAGTCACCATAAAAACTGCCAAAACACATTAATTATTTACTTATATATATACATACATACGCGTTTGTCACATACATACACCCTGAGCAATCAAGAAAAATGAAAACAATGACAGAAGTCAATTGCTGATAAATGCTGTTACTCCTGAAAAAATGTTATACACAAAGGGATTGTGAGGAGAGGCGCAAAAAAACGTGCTAATCAGTAAGCTATTTGAAGCCGAGCATATAAATGATCTTTATATTATGTATTTTAAAAACACAAATATTTGAATCATTTGTTAACTTGTAGTTGTGCGATTTATTTTCAGCCAGAAAACATACAAATCTGCTTTGGATTTGTCAACACAGCACGATCAGTAGCAAACAAACTCTAAGTTAATCAAGGCAAAGGGGTGACACCTGCTCATTTAGACTCAAACAGTCAGCTGTTGTGTATGTATTTGTGCGCTCACATGCATGTGTATGTGTGTAGTAATGCATGAATCCTTGTTTTCTGACTGAAGATGTAAACAGTTTGCAATAAATAGTGGCATAATGCATCATGGGAATGTAGACCAGTAATTTACCAGTTAATATTACACTTATTTCCTTTAAAGGACGTGAGATGTGGCCAGGTATGGTTTCCCATACTAGGAATTTGTGCTCTGCATTTAACCCATCCAAGTGCACACACACAGTAGTGAGAAGTGATCAACGCACACACATACATCATGAACACACACCCGGAGCAGTGGGCAGCCATCGCTGCAGTGCCCGGGGAGCAGTTGAGGGAACAGTGCCTTGCTCAAGGGTCTCACCTCAGTTGTGGTATTGAAGGTTAGTGCGGCATAACCTGACCTCATATAAAAGTTAAATACCTTTCACTGATGTTGTGTGTTGTGTGAAGCTAAATACTACCAATTTTCTCAGTTGTTTACCCAGAAATCTACAGCAAGGTTTAACGGTGTATTCATCTACCATACAACTATCTACCCATTTATCCAACTCCCATCTACCCAAGTACCTAACTATCAATTCATGCACTGCCCAATTATTTACCCATCTATCTACATAACTATTTACATATCTATCCATCTACCGCCCTACTACCCACCTATCTATCCTTCTACCGCAAAACTACCTACCCATCTATCACAAGCCTAGCAACGCCACTGCACACACACCCAAAACTGCCAGGAGTCCAGAGAACAAAAATTAGTCATTGATTACATATCAAAGACCTTATTTGCACATTCATATAAGTCAGCTCTATACACCGTTGCACTTCACTGAATCCAGTGGCAGCTTTATAATGACCTTCCAAGAATGACAAACAACCAAGCCTTGCCACTCCTCCCTTGAATGAAAGAGACCTGTCATCGCAAAAGCTCCACAAAAGCCTACTAAACCTTGATCTGAACAGCACAATGCTTGCAACGCGTTTCCCTTTCATTTACATTTGTGACTACGAGCAACAATTAACAGAAGAGACGCAGCAGTTTCATTTCACTGTGGTGACGTCAGTTTCTGTTACACTTACTGTAAGAGCTCATGTGTTCATAATGGCCGCGTATGCAGCTGTGCGTTACAGTCATTTTACTGTAAAGATATATGGTCTGCGACTCGTTCTGATTATAGCGCTTGTAAAAAGAGAAGTGATAGAGACGTTCTTGCTGAGTGGAGAAACCAAATTATTTATTTGCATTTGCATCGTCCCATCTTTCGCCAGTTATTTTCACCCCTTCACTCTCACTTTTTCTTTAATCAGTCATACACCCAAATGCAACACTTGGCTCTATGAGTTTGACCCCGTCTCAGTTAAAGCCTGTCTGTGATCCTGCTTACCTAACTGTCTAAACACACACACACACACGCAATCCTCTGCCTCCCGAACATTTGCACGGAATCTGAAAGCCCTGATCCCCCCGCTCTCTCTCCCTCACGCATTCAGAGACAGGCACGCATGCATAGGCTTAAACACACACGCACATGCTGGCCTTAGGAGAGGATGTCTGCCACCAGTAGGAACGTGTTCCCGTGACAGTGATGGCCCTCGGGGAGGCCTATGCCCCTGGCACTGACACATTCGCTTAGCGCTCAAACACACTTACGCATACCCACTGCCCTCCTCACACACATGCTTACACACATACCTTGTACCAAGCTGGATGGATACTTCAAGACATGAAAGGCCCTGTTTCTACATTGCTTCTCAGGGGGGAAATATAAAAGTTCACTTTGTATAACCTTCAGTGAATAAAAGAAAAATCACATTTTCGGATTCAGAAAGTATTTGACTGACAGGTCATGGCGGTCACACGTTTTGAAAAGTCAAATGAAAGCCGCAGTGTGTAATTTCTGTGCAATTAGCAAAACTGCAAAAATAATGATTTCAGATAAGTCCTCTTTCTCTATTGTCTGACAAACAGGCAGTCCCAAATCATGCCACTGTTGCTGTAATTACTAAAACAAACCGACTGCAGTTCCTTTTAATGCTGCTAGTTGTGCAGAAATCACACACTTCCCATTTAAGGTCATTTTGAAGCCAAAGTCTTTTTATGTCTTTTTAATTGATATGACGGCGCTTGCCACAATTCCCTAGGACAAGATGAATTAAACATATGACTCATAGCAGGGGGCTGAAAATAACAGCAGAGGTCTTATCATGGAAAGAGGCATAATTAATTTAAATGGAACCTTTCTGCCTTCATCAAGCATCAGGGGTTATCGTCTCATGCACACCGGGTAGGAAAGAGCAGTTTACGTGCCATGGTCTTCAAAAACAGACCCCTAATCTTTTTTTTCTACTCACCCCTCCCCTCTTCTCATCTGCCTCCATCAAATCCTGTGTCAGAAATGGGTCAGTGTTACAGGCACGCAACATACCCCCAGTACCTCCACAAATGACCACACCCCCTCCGACCGTTACACAAAGCAACCTGTTATCAATTTCCTCTGATAACTCTGTATTTAAATCATTTGAGACACATAGTTGCTTGACAAATAACAGAACTATAGCTGAACTCATGCGTACTTTAAATATAACAGCATTGTATGCAGGGAAAATGCTCCCAAAAATGATTTTTTTTTTGACCTTTGTGTCCTTTGTTGTTTCCAATGAATACAAAAGTAGAAATAGAAATGCGTTATTGTACTTCACTGTGATGATACGATTTTCAGTAAATAATCCTTTAAAATCTCTTTTCATCTCATAAAGCTCTTATATATCTTGGATGAACTGTTTTAAACTATTTTGTATTGTTTTATTGGGGGGGGAATTTAACTAGAAAATGTCATTTTATGTAACAAGCATCTTTATACATGACCATGGAGCATAAAACCAATCATAAGTAGCACAGGTATATTTGTAGCCATAGCCAATCAAATTTTATATTTATTTATAAAAAATTGCATGATTAGTTTTGCGGTTCAAGGTCATGAACCATGTGTGTGTGTGCATATATATATATATATACACAAACACATTTAACTTTTTGTCATCCTAACAAGAAGCACAATAAGGACATCAAATTTGGGAATGGTAGATATGGCTGTGTGAGTAGATAATTACAATTTTTAAATGAACGGTCCTTTTAAGGCTCCAGAACTGGCTCCAGAGTCAGTTTCTTTGTTTTTGATCTTCTCTCATCTCCTACTACCCATGAAATAGTCACAGACACTGCTGATCATGTAAAGAGTAAGCAGCTAAGGAATTTCTCCTTGATTTTCCCCTCATTTCTCTAAATTGTGTTTCCGAGCAAGTGTGTTTGGAGCATAAGAGGACGGTTCGTGACTGCAGCTTTGTGGATTTTCTGGGAGATAAAGACCCCCCGTGGTGCTCACTGTACCATGAGCCAATGCTGAGATTCTCATCTGGACCCACAGTGCCAACACATTACATGACGGCAGGATGGCCGTTGACAGGGAAATTGGGAAGAGTGGGGGGTTTGTAGACTAGGACTTGGGGCAGGGAGGGGGCAGACGATGGCCTTCAGCAGTCATGGGTGAATTTGACGCCTGAATGAGTTCTCCCAATTCCCTTCTCCCTCTTCCACCTTTACGCACACTTCCTCGCATGGAGGGAGAAGAAGGGCAGTGGCTGAGAAGAATCACCTTTGACCGCATGTTGGTCTGCAGCCCAACGCACACAGGGAAAAACAAGCAAGGTTGAGGGTTGTTTTCAATTGTTCTTATGAAAGAAAAATAATATGTTTGTTTTTTTGCTATGGCTTCTCTACTAGCCAGTCTCTACTTGAAATGCTTCCTCTAATAAAAACATTGCTTCTTGCGTTTTGAGTAATAGTTCACCGTATGGAGCTCTGGATGTCTTTAGACATCCTCAAAAAACTCTGCTCTGATGGCAAAAAAATGAAGGTAAAAGTGGAAGATCATTCTTGCTGTTTAAACAACATGCTTTATACTGCAGTTCCTGAGCTATTCACCTGTTATTTTCACACCAAAGCCAAATTATACTTGTTTTGCACTAGACCAGTGTTTGTTTTAACCCAGCCGAAGATGTGCAGGTGAGAGTTGAGAGAATATGTTGTTTGTGCACAGAGGGTGAGCAGCGGGAGGAGCTGAGGACACTATCATGCCATTAAACAGGCAACACATGCCGCCATTATCCCCCCATGTCTCCCAAGGTAGAAAAATGTGGCTGTTTTTTGTCCCATTCATTATTTAGAGAGCAGCAGAGCTAGAGAAAGGCACCAGAGTGAAACTCAGTAGGATCTCCATCATTCCTCTTGTCACATTGGAACCACTTGCCACGCTAACATCAAAAATAAATAGAGGGAAGGCTGAAAATCCTAAAAGAGGCAGATGTGGGTTAAAGTCAGGAAAGAAAAAAAAACATGAAGGGAAGTCAATCACAATTTATCAATAATAGGGAAGTTAGAGCAGGTGTGTATGTGTTTATTAAACGTCAAACATACTTTATTCTATTTGACTGACATCCGAGACAAAATTGATGTGCGTGAAAAACACTTTTTACGAGGCATAAAGTAAATTGTTAAATTAATTGTTCATAGCCTAAGGATAAAAATAGGAGTTCTTGACCTTGTGTTTACCCTGTGAGTGGCACGCCATGAATCTGACACGGAACACAAAGCTAAAAGTAGTTAATTTAAATAGGATCCTCCCTATGTAAAGACGTTTCATAAAACTAGGGTATCTAGGGCAAGATGTGCACATGACTTAGTAAAAAAAAAAAGGTTGGTGAGCGTAGTTTGGTATCACACTGACTTGAGTTTCAACTCCATCTATGAATCAGAGCGTAGAAATATTCAAATACAAATACGAAAGGTAAGCTGGTTTAACCATCGAGCCTCTTGTGGAATCGTGAGAGAAAACTACAGGCGTCAAAAAGGCAAATGTGGAAAGTCTGAATGTTTTCGCTACACAAAGTAGGTTTCGCCAATGTAACTCCTCTGAATGACCCGGTGCAACATGACCTCTTTAGGACAAAAAGGCACCTGATAAATCAGAGAGAATGAATGCTGATCTTCTCATATCTTTTGCCAGCTGCCCCTGAGCATAACGGATCACAAAGGATCAAACTTCCATCTCTATCACGCAGAGATGTGAAGTGTCTGTAATTATAACGGTGTACAATAGCAACCAAACCGAGAACCTATGAAATTACATCTGCACAGCAGGGGTGTAGAATATGTCAAATTAATATTGTGTACCTGCTGTATTTCCAGAGGTAGGGGGTATGAGGGGATGTGTCTCTCAATTTCTTCTTTATCAGCTGTCTCCTTCGTTGTCTCCTCTATAGGACAGAAGAAAAGGAAATGCTAATTTTACTGAATTTGCTGAAAGAGACACTATATCACAAGCCATTGCATAACCTTATTGTTGTAACTCATATAAAATAACATGAACGTTAAATTAAATAAATAAAAATCTTATTTTAATTCATCTAACGTAGTTGTTTAGTCAACATTGTCATTCAGATTAACGTAATGTACTAAAACATAACGGAAATAACAGTTACTAAAA
The DNA here is from genome assembly GCA_032361145.1 of Enteromius fasciolatus. Lineage (NCBI taxonomy): Eukaryota > Metazoa > Chordata > Actinopteri > Cypriniformes > Cyprinidae > Enteromius > Enteromius fasciolatus. The sequence continues at coordinate 7,200,493 of JAUMHR010000075.1, read as the reverse complement.
AGTATACAGACATAACAAATGCTAAAAACTAAAGTAGCCTAGTATATGATATTATACGGCACGTAATACCCACGTAAGCTAATATAACCAGAGCAATAACGTTATTCCCTCTCATATCATGACATTTTTTACTTTTAATAAAACATTCAGGAGTCACTTGGAGTTTTATTTTCAATCCTTTCGCTATTAATGTTAGCAGAATAGCAAAAATGTAAGCTAGCCTGAACACAGGAATCTACAAGTTTGGTTGAATATGTCGGATAGCTTAACAGTTTAGTGAAAAGACTCAGATTTGAAAGTATAATTGCGTGTGAAAAGTATTTACATACCCATTATTTTGCCACAAAACGGCTGATTTCGGTTCGCTTAAATCACTGCCGTGAAAAGCACGCTTTTAGGGTGAAACTTAAGCGTTACGCAGTCGCCATGACGACAACGGCCGTTTCTACGCAAACGGCGTAAACAATAGAACGCTCTTTGAACTGCTTGATCTGGCTGAGTATTCTCAGAGCAAAGAAGCGTGATTCATTTACCCAGCCCACAAACTGACGAAACGCTTTTTCTAAGGATATTTATTTAAGGATCCTCCTTAGACGGTATCATGCCCACGTTTCGCTTCCTTGAAAGTAACTTTATGAGTTAATAAAATCTAGGTTGCGTGGCGTTTTATTGTAACTCGTGTCTAAAAATGCAGATGAGCTCATCTGCTCTGTGCGTCTTCGTGATGGCTGATCCGCTTTTACAGCAGAATAGCGAGGATGTGTGTGATAAAAATAAAACGTGGGCTTTGAGGGGATTTTTTTAGAGAAAATCCTCGAAACCCCGTCCTTATGTGTCTCTCTACGTTAAACCCTGGAAGACACGCAATGTCCGGGCAGAGCTCATTCTGCTGGTAATGGGTATCTTTCGAGATTGAATATGTTACAAACAATGCCGTTAATAATAATAATACGTTATATTCAGGATATGAATAGTATTGCTTATTAATCGGTTGATGTCGTGTTAATCCAGTAGCTCCGACCACTGTTTAATGGAAGTGTGCCCTGGGGGGCTGGGAAGCTTTCGTTTATAGAGTTCATCTAGGCACGCTATGTGTATGGGGAAGTGTGTAATGTAAATAGAACCTTGCAGAAAGGACAAGTCAATGAATGAGTATGTTTGCGTGCGTTAGGATATGACTGAGAGAGTGCGTGCGATCCCTTGTGCGTGCCTTGGCGTAAATTTGGACTTTGCGTTAGAGTACGGAAGGAATGGGTGGAATCTGTAATAAAACGACAATAAAAATGTTCTCAGATTGGTTTAGTAAAATACATATATTTTCGTAGAGGTATTACAGGTGGCCATATTACTGACTGATTTTTATTCAACTTTTTGTTCTGCTGTATTTGGAGACTGTAAACACACACACAAGTATAGTGCAAATAAATAAAGTGTTTATATAACCCGACAAAAAAATAAAACAGGTAGGCTATATGCCAGCTGGGCATAGGGTTTAATAATTAATCTATGAATGCGTGTCAAAATGTGTGGCATATGTGTCTAATTGTATATCCGTGTGCTTTATTTTGTCAGATAACATTTTATTTTGTTGTTTACTCACTCTGTTGTTTAGTAGGGCATGTTTTCCTTTGTGCAATAAATAGGCTTGCTGAGGTTTGTTATTTGTTTCCACGTAGAACTGTTCAGCCTCGCGCTCAGTCCTGGGGGATTTGTGCCTCCCAGGGAACCTAAAAACACCAAATGGTCTTTTCGTGCTGTCTGCACGCAAACGTGTGTTAACCCAATTTCGCAAATCAATTAAAGCCAAGTACCCCATAGTGCAGCCTGGGCGATGGGGCGGGGCGACATGTGTCGCCCCACCCACCCCCAATTTTTTTATTGGTTTATAACACTGCAAATCCTATTGGTTTAGACCCGAGCATGCGCATTTCTTTGTGTACGAATTTGTAATTAGTCTAGCATATTTTATGTGCTAACTCTAGAAACATAAGTCTGTCTTAATTAATATGTTTAGTAACCATTGTATTTTTCTTACAAATACACCCTTGATGACGGTAGTTCCGGGTTATAAATAGCGCTTCAGTCACAAAGTTTTAAATACAAAAATCATGATAATTTATCATTTTTAGTAATGATCAAACATGATCACAAGCGGCTGATTACGTTTTAAAGCACAACCTTTTTTGATTGTAATTGTTTAAAGAGATGAGTTGCGTCGGTGGATCCCCGAAATGAATATAAACTGTTTCATGGTGAACTCCTTGTTTAAGTTATATCTTGATAAAATATTTTAGCCGATATATTGATTACCTTACAGTTTTTAAATATTCATACCTTATAATAATTGTCCATGTGAAAGCAGATATTAAAAATAGTTATGTATCCACATCTTTATTGTTTGTGCATGTTCTAATCAGTGTGATTAACACTCGATCACACTATAGACACATAGAGCTGCACAATTGTTGAATATTAAACCACTTGAAGCTGTAAATCTGTTCAACAGGTGCGTGAGCACTATTAAGGAGTAAAATAGACCTTCCCTGTGGTTCATATTTTATTAAAGACTATAATAACTACTAAAATGCAGATTTTACAGTGATTCTGGTTCTTTCTTATCAGTAATTCGTGCATATAGCTTATAAAAGTGTAAATAAAAATGTATCAGAGAAAAGATATGAAAATGTATTGCTTAAATGCACACTTAATAATAATATTTGCTGGTCAGATTTAGTAACAGCTGTTTTAGAAAACAAAAACATGCAAAAATGAAAATTGTTTCAGCAAGATTTTTATTCCCACACATAAAACTGAACTGTATCAAGTTTGTGCGTATCCACCGATCCTAATGTAGGCCTAAATATAAATAAGATGCAAATAAATTAATACATAAATAAATATGTGTATATATATATATATATATATAACAGCTAAATGTCATGATATGAGAACACACACCCGGAGCAGTGGGCAGCAATTTCTGCGGCGCCCGGGGAGCAGTTGGGGGAACAGTGTCTTGCTCAAGGGTCTCACCTCAGTCGTGGTAGTGACCCGCGACCTTTGGGTTACAAGTTCAACTACCTATCCTATAGGCCACGAGCTGCCCCAACTAATTCGTCTTAAGTAAAAAATAAATAAATAAATACATTTCTAAACAGATTTTAAAATCGCTGCGGTTAGTGCTTAATATTTCCATAGTACAGACAAACAGCGTAGATCTTTCATAAAAACGTATATTGAGGACTGCGCGTGCTCAAGCGTTTACTACACCAAAAAGCTTTGCTATATTATAAACCATTTGGGGGTCGTCCAGGGTACTCATTAAAGCTTATGGCCAGTATGCCGCTTTCCATATGTCGTGACTGCTGTTCACTTATCATCCCAGTTCCGTGAGAGAGAGCAATAAAGTAAGGCACCTGAAGTTGCCTGGGCAGCTTCATGCATATTATAGGGGAAAAAATCCACATTTAAAGAGAACAGAGGAGTGGGGGATCGTTATGTAGCCCGTATTGCTTTTAAAAGAGACAGGGGTATGGTCGTACATTCATTTTCTTTTTCCTTTAAAAAAGACGGTAATTGGCTAAGAATAGGCAATAGGCTTACGTACATTTTTGAAGGAGACAGCTGAACTCGTGCGTGTCTGTGTGTTTAAAGATGGAGGAAGGGAGATTTAAAAGAGCCCTTGTGAATAGATTTGCATGAGAAACGCAGAGGCGATTCGGCCCCTCTCACGGCAGCGCGTTGTGTTACACATTTAAGCGGCGGATGTCGTGACAATCCCCCGCCGTATCAGTTTAAATAACCGCTGTGACTTACTGCGCGCAGTCACGCATCAAGTACAGGGGGAGTGGCATCAACAACTGCGTCACAACTGCCATAAATCCTGCCTGCTCTTCACCACAAAGAAAACAACTGGTGTGAAATGTGGGCAGCATTATGTTAATTGTTGCATTTAAAGAATACATATAATTTATAGTCATTATGATAATGTATAATTATTTTGTTTTTGTCTGTGAATATATATTTCAAATTACACATTTTAGGTAATATAATAATACTACTTTTTGATTATTTTTAGATTAATTTTGATAAAAAAAAAAAATTGATTTAAACATAAATTTAATTCAAACTTTTTTTGATCTTGTACTATACTGATAAAAAAATCATATGTATATATATATATATATATTTATTTATTTATTTTTTTTTTTATCATAATGTATTAGACATTGCATTACATCAAGATTCACAAACTGGACATATAGGGACTGCATGGGGAGATTTAATTAAAAATTAGTAACTAAATAGTGTATATATATATATATATATATATACTGTATATATATATATACACTATATTACCAAAAGTTTTCGCTCACCCATTCAAA
>JAUMHR010000075.1:7119992-7130489 GCA_032361145.1 Enteromius fasciolatus | reverse complement strand
AAAACACATCTGTATTACTCTAGGGATGTTGGAAAATGAGCCCATTTCCAAAAAAAGTGGAGTGTTCCTTTAACATTCTGTCCCTGTCCTTTTAATTACACTGTTTACTTGTTTAAGAATTGAGGATACTAATTGTTACAGTCCATTTTTTGTCCAATCTTGCTTGATACAAGACTTCAACACCAGCTGCTCATCAGTTCATAGTCATTATTGTCTAATTCTCCTTTTCCTGATGGGCCGTACATTTACAATGGAAGACATATCTGCTGGCCGGTCTGTCAAATCCACGTGTGTCTATATTTCAGTCACCCATGCCGCACCGATGCACCCCCACACCATAACAGATGTTTGCTTTTGCATCTGTCGCTGAATGGTCCCTTTGGTCTTTGGGACTGAGAATTCAATGCTTGTTTTTTTCCAAGAACATGCTGAAACATAGAATCAACTGACTACAGCACACTTTCTTTCTGAGAGCTTATCCCAAAGAACCCGGTGACATCACTGCATAGAATTGACGTATAGCTTTCTCCTTCTTGCGTAACAGAATTTTTTTAATGCACGACAGTGTGTGGTAAATAACAGATTTTCTGAAGTAGTCCTAAACTCATGTGGCGAAATTTGCCATCTGAAGGCTCAACGGTCATGCACATTCACCTGAGGTTTCCTTCCTTGCCCTGCATGTATTGAGATTTCTCTGGATTCCATGAATCTTTTCGCAGTATTATGCGTGATACTTGGTAAAAGATCTAAATCCTTTGCAATTTTGCATTGAGAAATGTGATTTCTGAGATGCTCTAATGCACAAACACGATCACCTCACCTATTACCAATTTGTCTGCTCATTCTGAACTGTTTCAATCAGTTTAACAGGGATATTCCACAATCTTTTCACTTTTATTTTTCCTCTGTTCTGACTTTTATTTGTACTTTAGTCCCAGCTTTTTGAAATTGGTTATGAATCCAATCAATCAATAAATCAATCAATCATCTTACTGCCCCAGACTTTTAAACAGTGATGTAGAAGTGAACATTCATGACAAGTTTGACAAATCTAAACTGACCTGCCAATCAAAAAAACTATTTAAATATCAAAATTTCCGAAGTGTACTAATATAAGTACAAACTTTTTGCTTAACACTTTCACAGGAACCTTCATTCTCATTCAGGGATGTTAAATGCGTTTAATGAATCTTTGGGTGAATCTCTTCACTGTGACCTTTTAGTCTGATCTCCTGCTTTGGGATCTTGACTGAGAAGCTCTTCATTCCTTCCCTATAAATCCCTGTAAAGGTCAGTCATGACAAATTCACACCAGAAGAAAAAAAAAGTTTATTTTTTTATTTTTTTATTTATCACTCCGACATCTTTGTTTCCTCAGGGCCAATTCAGACACAGAATGGCTCAATTCTCTATTCACGCTACATTACAGGATCTGTTTCAAAGGTACTATTGTTGCCTGAAAACCTATTAAACCTCTGTGACTTGTAAGTGGTTTCAAGAGGATTATTGGTCATGATTGGCCGCTTCCTCTCATTCTTCATTTACAAATTCAAATTGGCCACCATTGATCCCGTTCGAACAAGCTGGACTTGGTTTTGCAGTTGGTTTCAACTTCACTTAGGTATCATACTGTAGAACGGTTTTGAATCAACTAGCAGCCATAGATGTTCATCCAGTATTTTTAGTCAGCAATTCGAGATTGGGTAGGAACTGTTCAAAGGAGTCAATGTGAATAGAAAAAAAATTGCTCACCTAATAGGTCTCCAGGGTTTCTATTGCAGCACTATACATAAAGCCACAATGAAGCCTACTGGCCTCCGATGTTTACCATGAGTGAGCGTGTGTAATGATAGCAATAATAGAAAGCCTTCTCCTGAGCAGCTCCCTGTCAGGCCTGTACAATGAAGCCATGATGGACATGCAGAGCTATAAGTATAACTTCTAGAAACCCAATCCTCCTCTATCTGCAGCTCACTCATACACTGTATGTTGCATCAGTACGTGCTCCTGCACTTTTAATGCTGTCTTGACGGGCTGTCAACAACACAGAGATCACTATCAACACAGACAGGAGAAAGAGAGAGAGAGGGTTTGGGGGGAGAAGAGAAGCGTTCATTCACAAGTGCTCTGTGTAGTAGATATGAAGGCAAACATTGGATCTGAGAAACATATGTTTTTATTTTATTATGAAAGCAAGCAATAATAATAGGAACCTTGATCAGAAGTCAATAAAGAATGGGTGATAAGCTTCAACGGGATAACCTACAGGCTTTTAGAGGTGTACGGTTTGCATTGTTGTCCATGGAACTGGATTCAAAATAGGATGTTACTGGCCAATGTTAGAGACCTTTATACGATAGATATGTAATGTCATATTTAAATGGATTTTCAATAAGAAACTTAAATCAACTTTTAAAAAGATTGATTAAATCATTGAATTACACTGTTAAATGTTATACTTAGAATCACTATCTAATTTCATACTGAACATTATAACACTGTAGTGACTAAATATAGTCATCACTTATCACAAATAATTGATTGTATTTTATTTGTAATATATTTAGACAGAGTTGTAGAATTTTAATACTGGCCGGGGGATGATTTATAAATTAATGAGCGCCTTAACAAATCTGCCAGAAGTTCAATATCTGTGCAATATCTGTGTGTAAACTAAAACTAATAAACATTTTTAAACAAATATTTTGAGATGAAATAAGGGATATTAACTGATAGAAATAAAATAATAAAAAAAAGCAGATAAATCATGATTAATTTCAACCAAAATAAGTTTCTGTAAACATATATGTGTGTATACTGAATTATTAAGTATATATAAAGACACACGCATACAGCGTTGAGCTCAGGGGAGGAACAACTTAACACTCTGTCTGGAGGGCGACACACAGGACGTGTTCTTCCTTTCAAACAGCTACTTGCCACGCAACCAAATGGAACAGAACACATGGGACTAGTAAGGGGGGAACTACATTTTGACATCTTAAAATCTTGGTTTGAGACCCGGTAAGGAGGAGACTACCATCTCATATTTCATATTTACAGCAGATTAAAAATAATGGCGCAGATGGACCCACCACCCCCAAAGTGCTTGGTTAATTTATCTCTTGAGTACTCAAGCAGACAAAATGACCAAAACCTTTCTAGAAATGACAGGGCTGGACTGAGGTCAGAAATCCCCGGGGAGGATCAGAAAAAGGAAAAAAGAGAAGACGTAACAGCCTGTATACGGTCAGATTCACACCATCAAAATGATCACACACACACACACACATATGCACTTGTTCGAATTCTATTCAAATTACACTTGTTCATCTGCTCTACTTAAACACTTACAGCAATCAAAAAGTTCAATGGCTGATTAAACCTATTTCCAGAGAATGCCATCTTAGATTCATCTAATAAGATAAATAAAACGTAAGAACGTAAAATTCAATTCAGAACTGATCCTATTTTCCTTCCTAATACTCCTGTTTGATTGTATCGCGCATGATTCAGTGCATGCTTTTTCAAAGACAAATACTTTTCTACTTTTTAATCAAAATATAATTCAATTAATTCATATTAAAAAATAGTTCCATTTTTCAGTTCTTCCTTGTCCCAATCAACCTGCTGTCACTTCTCACATTTCAATCAATTCCCAATGGATTCAATCAAGCCTTGCCTTATACTGTATGTATACATATTTTTCTCATTGTGTATCCGGTTCACTTGGAAATTTCCATCTCTTTTCACACGCATGTGTTCCAAAGTTTACATTTGGTGAACTCGACTCAAATACACTTAGAAAAAAAAACATAAAAATATTATTTTTGTAATAATAACAGTTAAACTTTATTTTACAGTACATGTTCTTACAACAATGCACTTACAACCTACTTACCCAAGAAAGTTCTGGTATATAAAGTAACTACATGGGGTAGAGTAGGGTTATGTTCAGGGTTAGTAGCTAGTTATTATAAATACTACAGAATGTGCATAGTATGTACATGAGGAACAGGACTGTAAAATAAAGTGTTACCATCATAACGGCTTGTCAAAATAGCAGTGCCCATAAACACTCCCCCTAAAATATGCATATTAGTACCTCAGAGTAGAAATATGTAACCTTCTATTAAGTTACACTGCAATTAACTTTTTGGGGTAAATAAGGTACAGTATAAACCATTTGAGGGTACTGCCCCAAGTGACAAGATGACAAAAATAACCCTAGAGGTCAAGAGTGTAGCATAAAGATTGACCTATAGATCTAAAAAGCACAAATTAACCTCTTGACATTAACATCAAAGCTGCAGTGTTTGCTATCTTGTGGGAATATGAAGTACATAACACATATTGTTATTTGTAAATTATTAAAAACCGAAGCCCTAAATCCATCGTCATCGGAGGGTAACAAAGTAATTACTAATTACACTAAGTAAGCTTAGTATGACCACTGCTTTAAGGTTCAGTGTGTGATGTGCTGAAGCGTTTACTCTGCGGTTAGGCTTAGAAACTACTGGCACCTGCGCACACTCAAACACATGCACAGCACATCCCACCAGAATCCAGACCACATGCAGCAGAGTAGGTAGAATATAACCTGAAATCACTGAAAATATTGCATCAAATCAAGCAACAACACAAACAGAAAATGATCATGGATAATCGGAGAAAAAGCACCTACAATTATGCTCTGCTAGAACAGGGAGAGGGGAAACACTCCAAAGAATCAACGGTCTGGGTATTCGCTGCACGTAATGAAGCATCAATCTGAGAAATGTGTAAATATGGAAGAGCAAACAATTATGGTTTGTTTGTCCCGAGGAACTCAGAGCTAACAGAGCAAGCTCAGCTAACAAAAAAGAACAGAGCAAGAGGAGATCAAGAGTGGGTGAAATCCATAAATCACACTGATGAAACAATATCTTTGATGGACAGTGACGACCACAGTTCAAGCCAAACATCATGTCAAACAACTACTACCGATCTTCTTAAAACTGATCTCAACAGAGTTTAAGAGGATCCAAACCATTCCAGCAAGAGAAGGAGCCACAGGTGAAGGGATCCCTGGAAGGAAGAAATAGAAATGAAGGAGTGGTTAAGGAGGGAGAGAGAGACATACCGGTACTTCATGCCAGTGAGTTTGCCGGTGGACTCTTTGAGGGAGATGTGGTGCCGTGGGGTGAAAGAGCCAAAGCTCCGGGCGATGATGGCAACCGTGCGGAACTTCGCCCGTGCTGCATTCACCACGTTGGGGCTGGTGGTGTTTGTTTTTCCATGGTCCCCATTTCGACCCTTCAAATTGTGGTCCGTGCAAGCGATTGAGACCTGCATGCTGGATGAGGAGGACGAAGAAGGTGCAGTCTACAACACAGAGAGGACACACTGAGAGATCATGCGGGGGTCACAGTCCCGACCTTCCTCCCTGATCCCGTCCTGTGGATACGGTCAAAGCAGCAGCAGCAGAGAAACTGCATCAATTATTGAGCACAAGGAAAAAGGAGCCGTCTGCACAGTCCAAAAGTTGCGTTGTTCCTTGACCAAGACGTTCCCTCATGAAAAAAGACAACTGTTAAGGCTGCGTCGGGGTCAATAAGCCACAGAACGAGAGCTGCAGAACTGTCCGGAGGAGGAGAGGAGATTCCCGCAGCACTGAGAGGATCCTCGCATGGTCAGCCACAAAAAGCCCGCCTGCTGAAGGGGGGAGGAGAGGAGGAGGAAAGGAGGGAGGGATGTCAAGACCGGACAGCATAAATCCCCAGATCTGCTGACACTTCGCTCCTCTCTTCTAAGGTCTTCCTCTTTTCTTACACTCTCTTTCACACACACATTCATTCACTTCCTTCAGCTAATAATAATTTGAGCTTCTAATGAGCTTCTGTCTTTCTCTGTTTACTTTCGATCTGTTTTTTTTTTTTTTGGTGAGCTCAGCAGTGATGCTTCATCTGCGCTACAGCTCTAGGGGAATGAGCAGTAGGCAGCCGTCCACGTCTGTTTAAAGCGCTCTCTCCCTCCCTTTATCTTCCTCGCTCTCTTTCTTTTTCAGCATATCGCTCTCTTGCTCCTCTGCTGTGGAGCGTAATGTCTGTGACACAGACCAGGCGCAATGTTTCGTGCACCTGTGCACACATGAGCTCAACACTCTTTCAGTGCTAAGCCTAAAACTAACAAATGCTAAATTGAAAGGTGTTGAAATATCTTTTAAATGATATCAGTGAGGTTAAAACATATTCCAGCCCTTTAATGGCGTGTAATTTTAGGTTTTAAATATTTTCTTTTATCACAGTTAAATATTCAAAAACAACTACAAACCAGATATTTGCTGACTGATTATTACTAGGTTTGGGTACCAAACATGTACCTTTATGACCCGTGTGTACCGGACTCAAAATGCAATTTTCAGTGCCACTTGAATGCCTGAGCTATCGACTGAAATTTTCACTCTCTGGTGCTCTGAAATGGATGTAAGAAGCATCATCACAGCACGTGAAAGGTAGTATTGTGTCTACTGTATTCATGCGGGGTCAGAATAATTAGAAAAATAATTTCACATCTGAAAAAAAAAAAAAATCACAAGTATGCAATTCTGAAATATCCACTTGAGCAGCTTGAAATAGATTTTCTGGAATGTCATGAGTTCTATTACTTCTGTGATGCATATTTGAAGTTTCTGCGTGAGGGTGCCCTCCATTGTCCAATATGAGTGTAACAGTACATACATTTATAGCACTATAGAATAGCCAATCCATCCAATTCCGGGTACAAATATATTAAAAAAAATATTATTTTAAAAACATTTAAAGTAGATATATGATAACCCATGCTTTTCTCTAGTTGACAGGAGATTCTTTATTTATTATTATTATTTGTAAGTACCGGTTCAGGCAGTGGTGCCATTTTAAAAATATGTATTTGGCACTGGTATTTAAAAAAATAAAAAACAATACCCAAGCCTAATTACAACACTAAAAGTCATACCAGGCTCATTGGAAATACGTGCCTCTACATACATTTCTGCAACCTTGTAATTATGTACCTTACTGCACGTTTTGCCACAGTTTCAAAGTGAAATGAATAATCATACATACTGTATGAAGCTGTATATATAATGACAACATACAAAAGTATCAGTTTAAGTCATAACATAAAATTTTGAAAATAATTGTGTTAAAATTAGCCTTTATTAATCAAAAATGTACTTGTAAATGAAACTTTTGTGTAAAAAGGAATAAAAAGTAGTGGGAGTTTTACTGCCTCTAGTGTTCATTTTAACTGGGGCGATTCATATATATAGGTATGTTTTTTTTCAGTTTTGCATAAATATATGAAGTGGCATGTATTTTTAGTGAGCCTAGGATGCAAAAAGTAGCAATGTGGCACTATCAAAACATTGATATGTTTGTTTAAATGTCCCAACCAGCAGATTATTCCCTACATCCAAATGCATCTACTTCTGTACTATGTATATTATACGGAAAGCAGAGTTCAAATATAAACAATGTCTGCATCACTTTATTTACACTCCTGTTCCACATGTATATACTATATCTTTATATATATATTTTATAGTAATTACAATAAAATAACTGGGTAATAACAAGGTAATAACCCTGAACTTAACCCTAAACCTACCCGTAGTCACCTTATATTAACCATTACTTAAGTTGATACAGTATACTGTAAGTGCATGTACTGTAAAATAAAGTGGAACCATACTGTTTCTCAATGTAACTAACCTTAAATTTATCACTACATCCGATTTAACTGGTGTTACTAAGATATTTGATTAAAGAGGCTATATTCAGCACAACACAGACCTACACCTTCAAATATATAATCAAACAAACAGCCAACATACACATTTGAGACAAATTAAAGGAGACATTACAGTCTCTGTTATTAATTCTTGAACATTAGCTGCTTTGAGTCGGTTGACACTCTTCTGACCTCGTTTAAATCCATTACAAATCAATTGACCTCTGCTTGAGTGCTGGAGGGCTAATTGAAGCTCCCGATCTGGAGTCACTCTAATATATGTCTCCCCAGTGCCTATACAGTATTCTTAGCATTACCTAAAGTTATTTGGGGACAGTGTTTCCCTTATTAAGTTGGATGCTACTAATGAGCTTGTTAGCATCCTGACAGCGTAAAAGGAAATGAGACTGAAGGCAAGAAAACAACAACAACAAACACACACACACACACACACAATATCAGTAAGCCTTGGTCACTTAAACCAGTTAAGTACCCCCTTCCATAATTCCTTCAACTGCAATCTCGCAATCTCCAGCCCTCTACCATCTCTTATCAGAAAGTTTACTGATCGATAGTGTTGGGTCCACATGCTTGCCATTAAATCTTTCCACTTTAACTGTGGGTCTCGAATCAATATCGATCAACGGGCTGTGAAAGTTTTATGACTCTTACCATTCACTCAAAATTGCTCATTAAACCAGGAGGCTCTGCAAGATTACACCTCAAAAGAGAGTACCAGGCCGTGTCTATGGAAACCACAACGAGTGAAAATAAGCTTCCATTAAAATGTTCCCACAAAAGGCTAATTTTTCTCAGTAGTAGCAGTTACATCTGTTTTATTGCTCAGTAATAATCAGCTAAGCTTCAAAATGTCTCTCTGTCTCTCACCCTCTTTTTTTTCTTCAGGATCAAGCGTGTTAACTGCTAAAAACTTATTGTGATTAACATGTGAAGGAGTGCCATCACAGCGCATCTAATTTCTCAGATCCAATTTTTGCCGCCTCCACGAATCACAGAACAATTACTGCACGGGCTAATGACCTCAACCGTGTCCCATTTTTTCTGGATCGTTCTTTGGGCCATTCAGCACCTTTTCGAGCCATTTTGGAACTCATTTGAGCGTTGGCTCCAGTGCATGTGATACATAGTAATATTAGGACATATTTGAAAATGGGCACAATTACAGATGAGGCACATTAACCACTCATGCTGTGGACCACTGCATTCAAAAATTCAGTTAACCATACCTGCCACTCTCCTGATAGTGTGCTGCACTGCACAGACCATTTCACACCATAAATACTCAATCAGTAGCTGAGCGTCCAGGTGTACGTGAGTCAGAGGACTTCTTTTGAGTGGTGTGGGGGTGGTGATTCTCTACCAACCACTGAAAGACTTTCCACAATAGTGTTTGATTTGCATCAGAACCTGTACGACAATGATGATAGTTACTATACAAACAATGGCATCAGGGACATGGCAACCCAGTGTGACGAGATCCCTCTGTCCTCTTTCTGACCTCAACAGCACTGACATGTTTGACCTCTCTGCTAATATAACAAGGGGAAGTACATTTTTTTCACTGGAGAATAAAAACTGAATCTTGAGTTCTGATTTGTCGAAAATGCATGTATAAAAATTGACTTATGGGAAAGATGTAGAAGAAATGAATAGAAGGGAAGTTTACAGAACATTTCCCACAGGAAAAGACATTTATTTGCCATGGAGCTTTTTTTGGGCCTATAATGTTTATGCTTTGGCAAATATACAGTGGTTCCAAGAAGTAATTTGTAACCACATTAAAAAAATGTGCAATTTATTTTACAGAAAGATTTTTTTTTTTCTCCAGTAAATCAAATAAATATTTTCCCCAGTTTTAAAAGATAAACCCATTGCACAATTTTGAATGTAAGTGTATATTTTGTCATAATTCTGACAAAATATACACTTACATTCAAAAGTTTGCTCTTGTTTAGGTAATGTTTTTCACATTATATAAGCCTACATAAGCATAAATATTACTGCGTTTTTGAACAAACAAACTTCAGAAACTATATGAAGCTATATGAGAACTTCAGTAACATTTTAACCTCAAACTGAGAGAAGAGCGCTGTTATTTGCACACCTTTTGTCTGTAAATTGTAATGTGTAAATCACATTAATATGGTATTCCTTTGTGTTAAAAAATATAAACAACAATAGAATTTACACACAAAATCTAGAGCAATGAAGAGCAAATCGCTTAATACAGATTCTTAAAACACACAATTGACAATTTATTTTCCAATCTGTCGCTAAAATCTTTAGTTGTAGTCACCTTGATCTCATTTTTGAGAAAGGAATCCCAGGCAATTTCTTTTTCAAGGTTGTTACAGCCATGCTGTCAAGCAAAGACCTTGCATGGAGACACAACGACTAAAAGAATGAGAATGTGACATAGGTCTAAAATGACAGCAAGGCCAGGGATAACCTGCCCTCTTTCTTGTGCATTTAAGGAAAGGGAATACAATCATCTATAACTCATGCAGCATATCAATTTTATGCATGAAATTAAAGGTTATGAAACAATACAATGACATATTGTTTACTGTATATATACAGTATGTCAATGAACTGTGTGTATGGCAATTTCACCAAATAACCCTTAGAGGCAAACCATTACATATGTGACGTGGCTGACTCAGTCTCAGACATGGTAAAATCCATCTGCGGCTTTATTAGAGAAAACAGGGTCGTACAGGC
>JAUMHR010000075.1:7051088-7062626 GCA_032361145.1 Enteromius fasciolatus | reverse complement strand
AACCTTTTAATTGATATATGTGTTCAATTTGATTATGTACTCAGTAGTAAATAATCAACTTTCACTAGAAATATAAAATATTTTTTAATTATGTTATGGGCTAGGCTAAACTTCATCATACATATATAAATAAATATATATATATATAAAGGTTTTTATTTTATTTTTAATTTTCAGTTTTAATTTACATTGTCCCTAAACTCATTTTCCACCCTGTTAGGATGTACTTCCTCACCTTCCAAAATTGACAACAATTCCACTGAGATCATTTTCAAGAAGTGGTATTTATTTTTTCAGAATTTAACTGTACAAATGGAGATATGTCACCTCTCACACATACCTTTTTTTTAGGTTTTTGAAATGTTCTCCCCACTCTTAAAGTTCCACCCTGTTAGGCTATATATTATGGAGAATGTTTGTCCAATAAAATAAACAAACAAAAAAAGACATCTGACAGTTATGAATGTTATGTTCATCTGTAGAAGGTTTGATAGCTTGGTAGATCATCACTGAGAAAAAAAAAAGAAACTACAGCTAATTTAGCTTAAAATTTTCCATCCTGTTACATTTTTATAGACTCTGAAATAGAGTGGACATTCTAATAGAATACCGAGCTTGGCCAGTATGTAACATATATTTCAACATATCACTGCTTTGGTGAAACATGAAAAAACATTTAAAGTTTTTCCCAAAAATGATGACGCCAAAATATTACCGGATCCCAGGAATGACCCAATTCCATAAATCCCATGTGAAAATGAGCCATCAAGTCATCTGCGACGATTATGTTACTGTTATCTAAAACAATTAAAACTTATCTTAATTGAAGCAAAGCTTCAAATATTATAGAAAAACTTAAACGTTTAAAAAAAAAAAAAAAGTGAAATGATAATAAATTGAATATATGGTTATGCAAGGGTTATCAGAACATTACGGTTGCTTACACAGCAATATTACTCATTTCTTTCCCATGAATGCATACATTCAATTTGCACAAAAGGAATACTTATATTGTGTAGTATTAGGTATTTTACCTGTTCAGTTAACTTAACTAGAAGTGTCAACTAAATGAAAGTTATATTAAATCAATCAGTTATGATGAGAGAAATCTGAACACAGAGTTCTTTATTAAAGCTCAGTTTGCATTATACAAATATCAGTTTCAAACTGCATGCGGTGGCTTGGTCTGAGGCACAATACTAAGGTAAAACAGCATTGTTCAGGTTTAGACAAAAGAAACAAAACAAAAAAAGGAATGGGGAAGGGGGAAATCAACATAGAATTGCATAAATTAAACTGAATATCATATAATATTGCAGTTTACCCACTAGAAATTTAAACGTGTTAGTTGTATTTTAATAGACAGGTAAAATATACACATGATAAAGGAGACACTGAGGAAAAGACATTAAGAACAAGGTTTGCAATTAAGACAAGGAAGTTCATGTTGCATTGAGTTTTTGCTATCGTGACAACAGAAAGGTTTGAAATGAAATCTTCGAAGACAATAAATACCAAGCATGTTATTCATATCACAACAATTCATTCTACATCATAAATTAGACAGAAGGCTGGACGCAGATCTCCATTAGAGCCCAATCAAAGCCCCCTATCTCTATACATAAGAACACGCTTGTGTTAAAGGAGTGGAATATTAATAATAATGAGGCCACACACACACACAGGAGGACTGACTCAAATATTGACAGTAACTCGTGGTCCAAATTCATTTAAGCCTAACTTAGCTCAAAAAGACTTGGCGTACTTTGCGGGATGATGCCTCTCAGTTTGTATCCTGTCAATCACCTATTCTTCCTCCCTCTGTAAATCTCCTTTCATTTGCCTTTGGAAACACTATTGCTCTACCTAGCACACAACTTTTTTTTTTTTTTTTTTTAACCAAGGCCTTTATTGGTGAAAATAAGTACACTGTCGATCTTATGCGCTTATAAGACCAGCCCAGGCACTCAACTCAACGATGGTGATGTAAAACGCAAACAAACATCGACAATTACACATTTCCTCACTTCTCACTATTCAAACCTCAATACTCCATTTCTTGAATAGACAGAGGAAAACAATGCAGCATAAAATAAAGTCACATCCCTGAAAAACAAAGTAACCGAGAAAGAAAAAAAAAAAAGATAAAACAGGCACAAATTTCAGGAGGCCTCCACATTAGGGGTCTCCTTTACAGCGAAACCTCTGTGATAAACCAACCCGTCCACGGCGTAAGAGCGGCATTTAGCAAACTATCTGATCTCATCTGTATTTGGCAAATAAACATCGATTGGTCACGTTTGAGGAGCTACTGCTAGTCTTTACCTTCCACTTCCATAGAAGAGTTCAGGCATGAAATCCAAACTGAAATCAACACTGCAATGAAAACAAGTTTATCTTAAAAGGCAGGAAGCAGCAACACTTGGAACGTAACCCTTTAAATGAGTGGATTTCTTAAAAAAAAAAACGGCTTTCTTCGTGTCATGCTGCACAAGGACAGTCAACTGCCCTAAAATGATCTTTGACCTTTAGTGGCTACAACAGAAAGTACAGGTGTCACAATGCATTAAACACAGAGCGGATTTAAAAAAAAAACTAAATCAATGTATCGTCATTATTATCATCATCAGTGATGAGGATAATAACACTTTTAATACCAATATTACAACCAGTCCCCAGATAACGAGGCGTAACTGAAGTAGTGTTGCGCCAATCACAGTACAACCTGCCATTGTAGGGAATGTTCCGGTCTCAATGGGACAATGACAGGGCGGCGTGCCTAAAGGGGGTCGCAGGAGTGGAGAAAAAAGGGTTTTGGGGGGTGGGGGAATGTAGCAGTACTGGGAAAGGGGGAGGTAGAAGAGGAGTCGACAAGAATAAATCAGAAGGTACAAAAGTCCACGGTTCTACTCCCACTCGGTGGTTCCTGGTGGCTTGGACGTCAGGTCATACATCACTCTGGAGATGCCTGGGATTTTTTTGATCTCGTTGACCATCTTGAGAACCACCTGTGACCAGGAGAGCATGAGTTAGCGTGTGGAAATTGTGTGTTTATGTGTGGATAGAGGATCTGATCTCTCACCTCTTCAGGAATTTGGTTGTCTGGAGTAGCAGCGATGCCGGTCATGAAGTCGCTGGTGATGAAGGTTCTGATGACGACGGACCGCCTGCAGGACGGCTGCTTCTGCAGCGGGTCACGATCAAAGTGCAGTGGGGTGAGGATGACTGGCATCTGGCTGATCTTACTCGAATAGCCTGGATAAAAATTTGACAAAAGTATGGTTTTAATATATGATGTTTACAACATTCCTTAGTGCATAGCTTTAAACCCTATTGTAATTGTTAGAATGGACAAGGATCACCAGTGCCCACATAAAACTGACCGGGCCGACCAAATCCAGAGACCTGACACTTGAAGGGAGGTAGTACTCACACTACAGTAGGTGGACAAGAAAAATGACTATTACCGCTGAGTGTACCGCCGCCGCGGGGACCCGAATTTAACTTGAATTCAGTCGTGTGTTAAAGTCGTTCATGAAACTACCACCAGGTGGCGCAAAATTTCCAAACGGACTACAATTTTGTTTTGTTAAATTGAGATAAAACAACCAAATAAAACAAGAACCCCATTACAATGTAACATCTTTAAATCATTTGAAAAATAATATAATTACTTTTAGAAAATTAATTTCAAAACCGTAAAATAACATTTTGTGCATCCCTAACATCCTTACAACAAATTGTCACAAGTTTAAAAAGCAAAGTAAAAAGCAGTAAAAAGTAAAAATGGCCTAAATACTCCCATATGCCAAATATATATTTATAAACAAATAATAAATTAACAAAACTAAAGAAAAAAAATGCAACAAGTAAACTATTATTTCTTCGATTCTCTCTTTAGAAAGCGCCATCCAATAGTTCCCTTTCTTTACAAATACACAACTGTTTTTATTGTGAATGTACACAAATAAAATAAATATTTAGAATAGTTTCGAGTAATGTCTTATATATCCTAACAGAAATACAATATCCTAACCCTAACAAAATAATAAATGAACAAAACAAATGAAATAAAAAACTGCACCAAACATTATATAAACATTTATAGCAACATCAAATTAAGACATGCATGTCTGAGAGGTAACTCGTCTTTTTCTTACCATATATATCATTTTAGACACAATAAAATAAATATGATTTAATGATCTTGTCTAGAGAAACAATGCCTTGGCGTGAGCAGCATCATGAAGGCTAATGGTTTTTTTAATGTGATACTAAATTTATTTAATAATTTTTGCTCATGGATAAGACTAATACTTCAATTTGGAAATATAATGGTCTACCCTTATTTTTGTGTGCACTCGCAATACCAAGAAAAGAAATGCATGTTATTATTAGGCCAACAGCAAAAATAGATATATATTTTATACGAGTTAAATAAACGGTGCTCTGAACTGAACTGACTCCGTTTTGGGGGGGATGTTGGGTGGGGGTTTATAAAGGTGTGAATCTCTCGCTCGTTCACATGGAGAGCGCAGCTTAAAGTTGCAGAGCAGGTTTTGCAAAGGGGCTGTTTAAGGACAAATGTCCCCAGAGTATGGCATGCCATATAATAGGCTTTTATTATGAAAGAAACCGTTCGAAAAAAAAAAACCGCGGGTCTGCTAGAGAGACAAAAGCTGCAGTTGATTTTTCTTTTGCAGCGCTGTAGTTAATTTGACTGTACAGACATAAAAACATATTGCAGCAGTGACTGTCCCGGGACCTAATCATTTTTTAGTTTCTTTATTGGCCGATTCCAGCATCACTGATGTGGCATTCACAGTCAAAACCTCAAATATAAATTCTCACAGAATGCATTCATTATCAGTATTTTAATTACCAATATGTCGATATCTTTTTACGTTTTTCAAAATCCCAAACAGAGTCCAGACATCAGTACATATCCGTCTACGAATGCGTTTCATAGGCGGTTTAAGATTTGGAAAATGTGTGTGTTATGGACTAGAGTGGTTTTCAACCTGTGGGTATTGCAGGGGGGCCGCCAATTATTATTAATAGAAATTGTAATATTTTTAATAAAATAAAAAATGTCTAGTTTGCTGATCCGTTATGTATATTTTCTGTTTATTCAATACATTACCAGTTTATTCAATAAAGACAATTAACATCCTTGCTTCCGAGTACTTCGTTAACCTAACCCGACACAAAAAGCGGGATTGTTTAAATTCTTTTGCAGTGGGCCGCAGAAGCATATGTGTTTGGCTGTGTGGGCCGTGAGTTAAAAAAAGGTTGGGAACCACTGGACTAGACCAAAAAAAACAAAAACAAAAAAAAAACACAACACATCTGTGATTTACAGTAGACAAACCAGCACTGTAAAACCCAATAGTGTACCTTACTTATATATACTTAGTTGTTATACTTACTAGGATTCATTAAGTTACAGTTAATTTTTGGTGAGTAAAATGACTTGCTGCTATGAGTAAGCTTTACTAAGAATATTCAGATAGCTACAACAAAACTAATGACATAAATTCACCAGTGGGGGGCAGTGATTATACTTTTAAGATTAATTTACACTTTGTCTTTCAATAATTAGAAATAGAAATAATAGAAAATGCTGCTTATGAGTTGGTTTTATGGGTTTTATGGCTAAGACAAATAGAGGTTTTCTTTCTGTAAAGCATGCAGATATTGTCACAACACTTGTGGAACTTTTAACTGAAGAATTATTTTTCATATTTAGGACAACAGCCTTCTCTGAGCAGCGCATCATCACACAGGCCTCAGTACACTGGAGGTGAGCTATTTTATTAGCGGTTATACCCAGCAGTTCTTACTTCATGAACACTGCTACACTTTATTTACAATTTCAAATAATTGCTTGCGGATGCAGTGCACCTGTAACCACTAGATTTCTATACATTTCACATCCTGCAACCCCTAAAATGTATGTTTCTACTTTAATTGTATAAAATATTTTTTGAAATAAACAATGACTTCTTAATTGAAACTTTGACAAATACCTGTACTGTATTTTTTTATGTTTAAAACCTCACTTGTATCTTCTTTTTACTTCTAGAACCCAGATTTGACAAAACTGCACACCCATTTACTTCATGACTACCTCAGATACTTCTACAACCAACCTTTGTAAGTACTCCTAGTTACATCTTAAATACATAAATGTGGGAAAATCAGCTTTGTTTTTGCTGTTATATCACTGAGACGTTTGCATTAAGATTCACGTTGATAATATAACTAGCTGGATCAAACTGTTCTATGAATGGTAGGGAGCAGTTTTAGTTAAATTTCTTGGTTAGGCATTGGTCTTGATGTGAATTCTTAAACACACTGTGGTGTAGAACGGCTGGAGCGATGTCGCTGCTCAGGATTGGTCGCTTGTCTTTTGCACATTCAGTTGAAGGATAGAAATTTTCTTTTTTGGTTCTCTCTTTTTTAAATGTCTTCATTTGTGTTCAGAAAATAAAAAGGTCACTAAAAGTTGATCATCCACATTTCCCTACTAATATTGAGTTTATTGTGTTCTATACAGGTGTCTGATGTTGATGCAGTCTGGACACTAGTGTCTGTTGGGGCTCTGACCATCACTGAAGATGAATTACTTATAGTATTAGAAGTATAGAATTAAGAATTAAGTATAGAATTACTTAATAGTATTTACTTTTGTTTTGAATTGGTTCATTTAAAAATAGAAATTTCAAGCTTTCTGTATCTTCTGGTGTCCTTTGAGCTTGGGAAAAGCACTTTATACTTTATTATTATTATTATTATTATTATGCTAGGCACCCCAATTTTAAATTATTTAATAATCAGGAAATAATTAAAGTGTTTGCATGAGCACCTTCCTGTCATGCACATTTTCCGCAGAAAAATTTGAATATGAATAATATTCTTGATCAAAATTAAACAGATGTATAACTCTCATAAACTTGTTTTAATAATAATAATAATAATAATAATAATAAGTAATTAAATAGTAAAGATACAATACAGGTCAAGTTACATTGTACAAATAATAATGTGCACTTTGTTGATTATAATGAGAGAACTTGAGTCTAAACGGCTGTTTTATTAATCCATCCCTTTTTATCAGATTCAATACTTGAGCTAAATCGTGGCAGGTTTAATTTTTCTATTTTTATTCGTTTCTTATTTTAGTTAGGTCTTAATAATGGGAGTGAAATACAGAGTCTCACGTTTTACTAAAATAAAGGAAAGAATTCATAAAACACGCAATACTTTAAGGAGTGTAGATCTTTACCAGAGTATTTCTCGTCAAAATAAAGCACAGGTAACAAACGAAAAAGTCTGTGCGTCACAAAAATATACGCTGTTGCTGTTTTAAATCAAACAAATTTTAAAATATTAATTAAAAATGTACTTGTGACGAATACTAATAATAAGAATATTTTTATTTCGCACATTCATGCATGTTTCCCAGTTTACTAAAATAGGCTACCACTTTTAATGCTCCGATGCAAAGCAGCCTAAACATTTCACATTTTCATTCTAAGAAACACAAACAACTTCACAGGTAGACTACTAAATTGTAATTTGTGAATATTAACTACAGGGACACACCAAGCCAAACTAAACACGTGCGTTTTGCGTCTGTTCGAGTTGACTTAGCGATCTATATCAGCAGCTATCAAAAGTCAATTTTCATCCATCAAACGGAGAAACCGGAACAAAGATATACTAGATAAGCCCAGATATATGTAGCAGTTGCTTACCCTTTTGAATATCATTAACATTGATAACTTTAGTTTGTTAGGATAATATTCACATATTGGAATGCTTGGGTAAGACCACGTAACATCAGAACAGTGCTGCCTTCATTTACTTAATCGTTTTTATTACTTCGCTTCTCATTCGTGAAACTAGGCATTCAATCAGAATTCTCACTTTACCCGGTGGCCCCGACGCTGATTCAACTTGGCCGACATGAGCCCCATTGGCCCAACAAGAGCCAATGGCTGACCAGTGTCCTGGCCACAAACCGTGAGCTACAGGCTCAAGTGTCTTATGTCATTGGACACAAAAAATGCCTCTGATGTTTTTGAGTATTTTGGATAATAATAATAATAATTAAATAAATAAATTATTAATTGATTTATTAAATAAATTAATATATATATATATATATATATATAGTTGTTTTATCTGAACCTAGACAGAACCTAGAGTTAAGATTAGGACTACATTTTCTGTCAGACAAAACATCTGAACAGTCAAAACTGTAAAAACAACAGAAATCAAACTAAAATTTGATTTAGTAAAATAAAAAAAAAAAAGTTAAATTTGCTGCTTTTGACCAATGTTTTCCAACCAAGCAGATTTTCCCTCAGAGATTTACGTGTGGTAAAAGTGTTTACACAGCTCTCGCCGTAGCCATAACTTTGGTGGGAGTGTTTACACACAGAAAGGTTAGGACAATAATGAAGCAGACAGCGGAGGCAGCCAGCTCTTACCGGACTCTCTCAAAATGGAGTGCGCTACAAAGTCTGCCTGTCTTAGCGTGCTGAGTACACCAGTGGTCAGGAAGGTGGGCGTGATGTCAGCGGGCGGCTCCTTTACATGTGACCCGAAAACGTAAACAACTCTGAAAAAGGAAGAGATGAACAAGGAATCGAAAAGAAATCAACTTTATTTATATTAGAGACCAAATAAGACCCATATTAAAGGACTTTAACCTGACACTATAACTGTTGTACACTACTACAAGTTTATTGTTGGAATAACTTTTACATATTTTTTAAAAAGAAGCTTAATCCCAATATGTATCAAAACTGACAAAACCAAAAGATTCATCAGATATAAAAGATGCAATAACCCAAAATATGCAAAAAAAACAATATTATGAAAAGTAGTATATTTTAAAATGTTATTTATTCCTGTGACGTTTAAGCTGAAGTGAGGTCATGCCACATTATCCTTTAAAACCATTAGAATAAACCGATCTGATCGTTTTTATCCATTTATTGCATCTTAGCCAAAAAAAAAAAAGGACTTTGTTATAGGGTTGGATTCTCATGCTAAACATGACCAGAGTCTCAAATAATGAGTTGGACAGAATATTTCAGTACCAAAGATGCTCCTTTCAGAAAAGCTCTTTTGTTTGCCATTAAATGGATGACCAATGCCATTTGTGTGTCCTGTCACAAAATGCAAAAAGTCCTACATGATGATAGTGTGATTGCGGTGTGTACATGTCTATACTCCACTTCAGTAATTCAACTAAAATAAGAACGCTGCATGTGTCTTCATTCAGTTTGCGATTTTTAAATGTGATTTTAGCCATATCAAGGTAATCAAAAATCTACAATGTTAACATGGTAGATTCTTAATCAGAGTATTGTCTGAAAAGTGCCCCTATTATGCCATTTCCAGTATTTCCACTGATGCAGTGTGTAGCGTAGCTGTATTGCAAAGCTCTAAATCTGAAAGTGCTGGGAAAAAAGCATTTTTTCACCTTGCATGCATGTAAACCTATAAACGAGACCCCTAAAACAATATTAGGAGCCTTAAATATGGCATAATAATAGGGGCACTTAAATCCTGTCAAAATCTAAATTATTGTTGTCCATGTAGACATCCAACTTGATGCGACACATCAAAAATCATTTTGAACTAAACAAGCACCAAAATCTGTCAATAGGGACGATTGTCAGTGATTACGTTCCTCACATGCTTAATGATGACTAGAGCAAAGATTCAAGTTGTCGTTACCTGTTGATGGAGTGACAGATCCGAGGGATGAGTCTGGCCAGGAACATCAGTGAATCCCAGTGAGGGGCCTCTTTACTGCTCACCCCACAGACATAACTGTATGACCGGGAGTCACCCTGTACACCGGTCAAATGAAATCAGAGTTAGGACATATTCAATCCAACATCTCCAGAAAGATTCATTTGAAACATTTGTGCAAAATTAGTGCATTTTAACTGTGGACAAGACGCCAACTGTTATTATCCATTAACAACAACAGATTTTAACAACATGCGTGAATACAGCGCACGGCTGCATGGAATTTAAAACGTTTTGCCACCCTGCGTGTCAGCATGTCCCAGCT
This sequence comes from Enteromius fasciolatus, assembly GCA_032361145.1. Classification (NCBI taxonomy): domain Eukaryota; kingdom Metazoa; phylum Chordata; class Actinopteri; order Cypriniformes; family Cyprinidae; genus Enteromius; species Enteromius fasciolatus. Next base: position 7,052,527 of record JAUMHR010000075.1, on the reverse strand, counting down.
CGGAGTCTAGAGACCGTGGTAATTTTAGCACAGCGTGGTATAGCAGTAAGCCATCTATTAGAGGAACACCCAGCCATGCATCATCAACCAATGTGGTGAGACGCTGGCTGCCTCTGTCTGGACGCGTTCTGTCTAATGGCTTCATCTCACAGACTTAAACCAGCCTTGCCTGGCACTATGATTGAAAACCTGTCTATAAATACAAACATCATGAGATCCGCACACAGCATCAGAGGAACAATCACTCTATATGCTGATATCCAGACTGCACTGACAGTACTGCTCTTTGACATTTTCATTTACATCAAATGAAACACAGCAGAAGAAAGGGAGTAAGCAACACGGTGTGTGTTTCAATAGAACTGTGTGTTTGAAAGGCTAACCACAAAAATTTAGACAGGAAAATGTCATCAGACAATGATTGGTGCCAGACAGGTCGTTCTGTCTAGTAGTCAGAAGAGTTTGCATTTGAGACTCCGTATAAATAAACAGTCCGAGTAACTGGTGTCATTTTAGTATTATTGATATAGTTGCTTTTAAAATGAGGTTTTACTTGCATATCGAGTTCTTTTTTTATTTTAGTTTAAGTACTTTTTTGCTCGAGTCTTTTTTATAGATTTCTCTAACAGTATTTATTTTTAAAATATTTACATGGCTCAAAGATATTAAAATGTCTGCAACACGTGATTTCATGTAAATATAAGGCACATAATTTTAAATAGGTTTCAAATAAGTTTGTCAAATATCAAACCAAAATTTGGTTGATAAAAATGTCACATTGTCATTCAGTGTAATATTATGTAAAAATTCAAACAACATGCTTATTCTGACATGTGCATAATCAATCAATCACTTTTAATTATGTAGAGATTTTACCAATACAGACTGTAGCAAAGCACTGACCAGCATCAAATAATACTGATGGTAATGTATAATGACAAGATACTTTTATATATACAGTGGGTACTGAAAGTATTCAGACCCCCTTTAGTTTTTTACTCGTTATATTGCAATCATTTGCTAAAATCATTTACTTTTTTTTTTCTTTCTCATTAATGTATCACATGGTCCTAAGTATTCAAAACCTCTGCTCCTAGCCATTTTTAGGTATCTCCAGAGATGCTCAATTGGGTTTAAGACCGGTCTCTGACAGGGCCATTCAAGAACAATCACAGAGATGTTGTGAAGCCACTCCTTCGTCATTTTAGCCGTGTGTTTACGGTCATTGTCTTGTTGGAAGGTTAACCTTCGGCCCATTCAGAAGGTTTTTGTCGGGGTTATATCTCTATACTAGGCCGCATTATCTTTCCCTTGATTGAAACAAGTCGTCCTGTCCCCGCAGCTGGAAAACACCCGCACAGCATGATGCTGCCACCACCATGCTTCACTGTTGGGACTGTATTGGACAGGAGATGAGCAGTGCCTGGTTTTCTCCACAC
>JAUMHR010000075.1:7020410-7041720 GCA_032361145.1 Enteromius fasciolatus | reverse complement strand
TGCTTAAATATCTTAATTTAACTAATGCCTAGTCCTGGCTTAAGCTAAGCCCTGTTTGTGAAACCGGGCCATAAAGTAAAAATGACCCGTGTTGCCAAGTCCACGATTTCCCCACAGAATTGGGCTACTTTCTGCAGGTTGCTTTTCATTTACTTAGGGTTAAAGCGACCCCAATAATGTGATATTTAGCTCATGGTCTTTTACCAGGGGAGCCCCGCCAAAGAAAAACACAATTTTCCCCCTCATAAAAAGCAATCGGGCTAGATTTGGACTAGTTTTAGATAGCAATTAGGTGGATTTTGCTGTGAAAACCTGCCAAACAATTACTTAATTTTTACTTTTAGTTGCACCACACAACTGCTAATTATTAAAACATGAAATACAATGGAATGAAACATAAACCAATACCTAACATTTTAACTTTTACAACCCAAGAACAGCGTTTTCCCCATTAACAATGCGATTTAATGTTTCAAACAAAGAAAAATGCTATATGCAATGAAAGCCCTGTTCACACCAAAAACAATAACTATAAAAATAACATTATTATATATATAATTTTGTCTGTTCGGGAACCATTTTAAAATATCTTTATCGTTATTTTTCTTGGTGTGAACAGGTCTTAAAGCCTTCAGCTTTTAAAAGGAAGAAGGCCTTTGATTCACAGAACATTGGCCTGTCCATATCGAACATTTCTACTTTGCAATTCAATTAGGTTTCTCTGGCACTTTTTAACGTGAGAACCAAACAACATCTACTACTACATCTATCTTGGCACAGACGCTCTCACCTGAAACCCTGCTCTCTGATGGCAAAGGCTGGCGTCTCCAAAGGCAGAATCTCAGACTGGACAAACAGCTCTCGTACCCGCCTGTCAATCACTTTCCCGTACTGTGCTCCTGCATCTAGGATCACCACAGCACCCTCGTAGGAACATAAACCATCTTTAGGCTCTCCGACAATATCCAGCTGCAGACACACACACAGATAACACAATGAAGAACACACATTACGTAATTCCCCATGCTAAGCAAGTAAAACGCTACTAACGAAATTTGAAAGGCATTTGAAAGGCATTTAAAGGCGCATGTGTGCATGTGACTGGAGACTGAAGATGTGCTGCTTCTGATAAATCAGTCACATGAGTCACAGAAGGTGATGTCCCGTGTAGTGCATTACAAATCAATTACTGCCTGACCCTGCACATTGTGGTTTTAATGTAGTCCTTTCCAAACATTTTTGGTATCAGACATAGGCTACTAATTCATTGGCAAATATTTGGTTATTTCAATTCATTTTGGTTATATTACATAAAATTATGCCTATATCTTAATTAATGTGACCCTGGAACCAGTCTTAAGTAGCACAGACATATTTGTAGAAATAGCCAACAATACACTGTACAGGTCAAATTGACAGATTTTACTAAATGCCAAAAATCATTAGGATATTAAGTAAAGAATATGTTCCATGAAGATATATATTTACAGTAGGAACCTAACCTTCATTTGTTTAGCAGTAATATGCACTGGTAAAAACTCAACTTCAGTGGAGGGCTTATTTACGCAGCTTTCAGATTATGTAACAGGTTTTGTGGTCAGGGTCACAGATATCAAATGGAAATATTTGTATATTAATAATATTTACACATTTATTTATTATGTGGCATCAACCACTAATAACATTTTTATGTACAAACCGCCTATGGATTGTCAAGTTTTTGTAGGTTTCTATATTATTACACACACACCATATATATGTAGTAGATGAGCAATTCCAGCATGAGGAGCAAAACTACTTAAAGAAGATAAAATTGCTAACTCAAACTGATGCTTGAGGGGTGGGCAGTATAGACTTTTGAGCAATTCTTGGACATAACTTTGTTCGTTCTTAATAACTTCCAAACAGAATTTGCGGCTCAGAGAGATAAAAATAGATCACCTGTTGGTAAATAAAAACAGAAAATGTACATACTACAAAAGGCATGCGTCTCTCACTATAGATAAGCACGAAACGCTCCCACGTGGTTTGTGAGTAACACGAAAACAGCACTTTCTATGACTCCAGCACAGCAGCATGAACTCAAATACAGTAGAAAATGCCGGTAAAATATAATTCAAGTTATTTAATAAACACTTGAAAAAAAAATGCAAATATTAACTAGCATCCATTTAATATGCAAACACGACCCCATCTCCAATGTGAAAAATGCACTGGCCTGTACACCGTTCATAGCTCATAATAGCATGTTAACACAGACCAGTTCAACTTTTCAGTCTGCCCTACTTAAATGTATAAAGTATAAATCTCACTGCTTTTTCACTGCTAAGTTTCACTGCTGGCTGTTCGTTTCAGCCACAGCTCCGAACCCTCATTAGCCGCGGCAGCTCAGCATGTAACATTGATTGTGGCTAACTAGCATTAGCTTTAAGCGCGCTAACTGAACGCGCAAGCTGCTGCTGTTTCTCAGTTCTGCGCGCGAGTGAGCCTCTGAGCTCCGCCTGGGGCATGCGATCATCTCACTATATCGTAAACCATACCACGACATCATTCAGGTGGATTGCTGTAGGCACTGACCGACAGTAAAAGAAAAAAAAAATCACCATTACACCAAATATGCCGTAATAAATGTACAGCAATAAGTCTTTGCGACAAACCCCAGGTCCGCGGAGCGCTCTAAGTTTCCCAGCGCAGACAGGGCCGCGTGTGAACAGGGAGTACCGGCGGCGAGTACCGGTGATACGTACAAGGACGGGTACAGCAGTTTGGGTTCCGTACATGCTTAGGCCGGTTTACTGACCTTGCTATCCCCGTTACACAGCGCCATGAATGCGTGATGTGGAGCGGACACCCTTGTCTTGCCGTGTTTCTGTGGTAAGCGTGTTCTCTTCCGTGTGATCGTTGACGGTGTCACCCACTCGCCTGCTGCTGGCTGCTTACTACTACAGCTCCGTATCTCTGCCTGCTCGTGGTGTGCGATTACTGATTAGGGAGGAGTTTGACGTTGGGAGTCAGAGAAAAGTTTCTGCTGGCTGGGGGCCTCCGGTGGGCATGGGAATCCTATTAACGATTCGTGTAGCACTTTTGAAGAAATATTTGGCGAAAATATACCCAAAACCCAATGATTTCAGATTAGGTCAAAACAGATTTGACAAGTAATAAATGCACTTAATAGGATACAGTTATTACAAGTTGTGTTTACAACAGGTTTCTGTAGATTTCTGCATACATGATTTTTACTTATATATTTTATTTAATTTTTGGCACAATAATTGATCAGGGTAGGCAAAACCGTTTGAAAATCGACATTTGTTATGTGGGACATATGCAAATTTATGCTTATTCATAACAGATTTTTTATCTTTAAAGTACTAAAGTTGCTACAGGCCTGTTTCCCACAGTATTCAATATATTTGGCCAATAGTCCATTAAAAATATTTATTCCAAGTCAATTTGTCACAGAGGCAAAATAAGTTTGTTACACATTTTTGTTGGTCCTCCGGTGGAATTTATAATAAAATATTTTGTCATTAAAAGAGTTTTCTACACTTACTTTCAGAAATCAACGGCAATGCATTGTGAAATCGCTGAACAAAAAGTCTTGTGTTAGCTTATATTTTCACACCCTTTCTGTATAAATATGGCATTGACTTTGCGCCTCTGCATAATATGACACCTAGGCTATATGTTTGTCTTGAGGGCTGCCCAAATTCAGAATTTAAGCATTGCCATTGTAAGCTTGAAGCCTACCTAAATGCATTAATGTGGTCTTGTTTGGGTAAAGAAACTGAAGCAATTCAACCATATAGTTAAATAAATGATTTTTAATAAAATAACTAGTTAGAAATTAGCAGTGCTAATAGAACAAATTTGATTTAGTTTACACTTACACATCTGGTCACATGTCTTTATTCAACATTCTCAGTCACATGTATTCAACCCTCTTTACTGATTCCACACGGCTGCACACACTGCACATACAGTCATTCATTATCTCTGTAGAGAGCAGATGTCTTCTTTCACAGTAAAAGCATATAATGGCTTATAAAGAGCAGAAACAACACACTGCTTTAAACAGGGTTTGCATGGTTGTTAACGCGTCAACATTAATACGGCAATTATATTATACTTGTGAACATTGCATACACATTATGTCAGTATGCATTGCGATAAGGTAAAAAAGATATGATAAGCACATGCAGCACATTTCTTTCTTTCAGCTTTTCTCTCTTTTTTTCCCATTTTACTTATGGCTTCTGACTCTAATTACACACTGCATCTGTGGCCTTGTGTGAATGGGACAGCTATTTCAGGCAATGGTCACATGTGTTTTAGTTTATGAGTTATGACTCTAGTTGGGTCTGGTGTTTAGAAAATCATTACAGTATAATATGAGCCAGTAATATGTTTTGAGAAGCACCAGGAGGAAGAATATGATTTATTCATGTTTTTGCCAATGCACACCACAGTGATAAGCTACCAATATAAGGACTCTATGACAATCTATCTATCTATCTATCTATCTATCTAAAAGTAATGCATTACTTTTAAAAGTAACTTTCCCCAACACTGTTAAACAACATGGCAAAAGTTCAGATTAATAGCACTGATAACAGTGAACAATTGTACTGTTACTGTTTATATCCAACAAGGATGCATTAAATGTGATATTAATTTGGCAGATTTACTGTTTATTAAAGAATTAAAAAACAAAACAAAAAAACAGAAAAAGAAGTAGTACGATTTCTGTATAAAAATATATACAAAACATTAATAATAGTAAATGTTGTGAGTAATGGCTTTACAGAAAATACGGTATATGACAGCCATTTAAATACTAATAATATTATTATAATAGATATAAATTTAATGTGTATATGTAATATACGAAAAAATAAATTAAAACAATTACATAAACACATTTATTATTAAAAAAAAGTTATTACAATAAATGTAACCTGTCACGTGTCAGTGATGTGTGTGTAACCAAAAAGACCGGGCGGAACTAAAAACACCACTTTGTGAGACACGTCAGCTGAAGCGTTCGGACACATTTTACTGACGCACCTCTCCGGCTTCCTTCTCATTTCAGCAGATGCACTTATTCTGCGTCTTGTAAACACTAGGTATATTATACATTTCCGTGTATATTTTGGTGTCAGTAAAGTGCTGCTCAACTGAAGTCAGGAAACAGTCTGTTTCTTTTCCGTCATTTATATAACATTTTGTTCATTGATTCATTGATGTCTTGACTTGTCATGTGGTATGTCATCATAGTGCAAGGTAACCATGATTCAGTATATTTCCTGCGTCTGTTCCATCTCATGCTTGTCTTATTCTTTCGTTTTGAGTTTGTTCGCTAATCAAAATGTGTTGCACGACAACGTCTCTGATCTGTTTTGGTTTTGTTTGCTCAGCTTTACGTGCCATAAGTACCCGAAATATCTTTTTTATTTGTTTTGCTTAGTGGTTTCGTGTCAGAGAGCTTCTTTGGAGCGGCATACCCATTTTGCCTCATTCTTCGTGGTTTTGAAATAGTCCTTCAAATCTTATGTTATTGGTGTTTTATTTTATCAAAATTAAACCAGTTATTTCTGTGTTTTGCTGCAGTATGCCAGAAGTTATGAGTTTTTCAGTTTCCAAACATTCTTTTGCTATTAATTGTTAATAATTGACATGAAGAATCTGAAAACAAACAAACAAACAAAACAAAACATAACCGTGAACCGTGGCTGCTTCTCCGAGATGCTTGGAGAAAGCTATCTGCAAAGCTAAAGTACTGTTGAAAATAATGCTGTAAAGTGAGAATTCTTTCATAAATAATGTCACAGATTTTTATTTATCAGTTAACTTCTATTAATTATTAACGCCTTGCATTGTCCTCTGTAAACCTGCACATAGTTCAGGTAGGTTTCCTCAAGCATCTTGGTCCGACACGAATTGTGACCCCCCCCCCCCCCATATATATGTGTGTGTGTATATATATATATATATATATATATATGTGTATATGTATAGATAGATAGATGTGGTAGTAAAAAGCCATACATACCTGTACATATTACAAATAATTAAATGATTATGTGAAATTATGTATAATATTCAGGTCAGTACTAAATAAACCCGTTTTTTTTTTTTAAGCAGGTGTTTTGAGGACATATCTGGATTGATGCCCAGCAGGTTAAGATGGAACTGTCTGAATCTATCACACACAAGAACGGGAGGCAGCGGAAGCCTGTGGTGTTCAACTCCGATATGGGTGAAAGGGAATCCAAGCTAGATGTGGAGGATGACAAAGAGGCTCTTCTGCCAAACTCTGATGGGGCTGATGGACGAACGAAAGCGAGTCACGGAATTAAAGGAGAACTGGGCAATGTGGCCCTGTTATTATTTTTGTATGTGCTTCAGGGCATTCCCTTAGGCCTGGCTGGGAGCATCCCGCTCATCATGCAAAGTAAGAGCGTTAGTTACAAGGACCAGGCCTATTTCAGCTTTGTCTTTTGGCCTTTCAGTCTAAAGCTGTTCTGGGCTCCGCTGGTGGACTCGCTGTACCTGCGGCGGTTTGGCAGGAGGAAGTCGTGGCTGGTGCCTACTCAGTACCTTCTGGGTCTTTTTATGCTTTACCTGTCAGTATCGGTTGACGCAATGCTTCAGACAGATGGACAGAAGGGGCCGGACGTGATCACTCTGACCGCAGTCTTCTTCATGCTGGCTTTCCTCGCAGCCACGCAAGATATTGCCGTTGATGGCTGGGCTTTGACTATGCTGTCCAGGGAGAATGTAGGTTACGCTTCCACTTGTAACTCCGTGGGACAGACGGCTGGATACTTTCTAGGAAATGTTTTGTTTCTGGCTCTGGAGTCTGCTGATTTCTGCAACAAGTATCTGAGGTTTGAGCCTCAGGAACGGGGCATTGTAACACTCTCAGGTATGTTTAACAATTGTTGCATTTATTATATAGAATTATTATTATTTTTAAATACATTCATATTTTTATTCAGCAATAATGAATCTATTATATCTATTATAACTATTTTAACAATTTGGCGAGCATAAGAACTTCTTTCAAAAACAAAACATCTTATGCAATATTTTTTTGAAGTTTCATTTTAGATCGATTCGATTTTTTTTGTGTGTGTGTTTTTTTTTAAAGACATCTCATGTTGCTTAAGGCTGCATTTATTTGATCAAAAATACAGAACAAAACGAATATTGTGAAATATTATTGCAATTTAAAAGTTTTTCTATACTTTCTTACATTCTGGTAAGATCATTTGTCCGACTTTGATCGGCGCTGCAGCCGCCTTTCGATCACATGTGTCATCAAAGTACCGCGAGAGCAAAACGAGAGCAGTCGCACAGGTCAGGCGCTGCAGTAGCTCAAAATCGGCTGCGAAAGCCTCGATGACGACACACTTTATGCTCATTGGTCGGATTACGTGACTAACAAGCACGAACAGTTCCTGTCTGTAATCAATCTTTATATCGAATATCTGATATTCAAACAAAACATTAATGATGAAAATGAAGATTAGGCGATATGGTAAATATTCTTATTGTATAAGTTAAAGTTTGGGAGAAAAAAACTGGTCAAGAGGCCGTTTTTTAATGGATGTTGTGAGAGGCTTCACTACACTGAATAAACTGCTTATATTTGAAAAATGTCATATAGCTAACTACAAAACCAAGAAACAAATAATAAACGTCATATTGCATTACATAAAAGTCACCACGGAAGAGGCTGCTCTCGCCAGCCGGCGGCAGGCTAGTGTAGTGCATCCCGAACGCACCTAGCGACCTCTTGCAGTCGGGGGAGGAGTAAAGAGACTGCCGTCAGATCGGACACTTCTAGGTTTCCGTGGTGACTTTTATGTAATGCAATACAACATTGTGCAAACGATTCAATTTAGAAGACATTTTCAGGAAAAAAAAAAAAATTTAAACTGTTTTTTTCAAATTTACCTGACAGATTTTGACAAATAGTTAAACATTTTTGTATGTAATGACTCAAGCAATGAAATGAGGACTATTAGTTTTATATGGAATGACTATTCAGCATTCAGAAGTTTAGTTAATTTTGACTGACATGACATAAGCAAATGATAATGTTATTAAAGAGCAGAGAGTTGTGTGAAAGCAATTGATGCATGTCCAAAAGCATTTGCAATTTGTTGGAAAGAATGAGAAACCGCTACTATGATGTGCACAAATGACTAATTGTTTTGAGAAATGCATTAACTGTTGTGCAAATGTAAGTACTGTTGTGAGAAATGCACCAAAGCCACTGAGAAAAACTGTAAAGTCATAGTAAAGACTTATATTGTTAGAAAAGATTTCTATTTTGAGGACTCCTGAAAGTATTTGAAAGAATCCTTTAAAAAAGTACTTCTGAAAGGTTTACTGATACTGTGTACTTTGTTCTGTTCTCTTTCAGATTTCTTGTTTTTCTGGGGGATTGTGTTCATGGTATCTACCACTCTGGTTGCTATTTTGAAAAAGGAAAACAACAAACAGCATCTTCCTAAGAAGAAGCCTAAAGAGGAGACACAGGGTGTTATGGAAACCTACAGACTTTTGTTTTCCATAATTAAAATGCCCACTGTCTTTACCTTCTGTCTCCTTCTGCTGACTGCTAAGGTACTGTCCTTAATATAGTAATCTTCCTGCTTTAACTTTCTAGTTACATGCAAATCAGTCTATTTTATTCCTCTTCCTCTCTACTTTCAGATCGGTTTCTCTGCAGCTGATGCCGTGACGGGACTGAAGCTAGTGGAAGCTGGGGTTCCTAAAGAGCAGCTGGCTCTACTAGCAGTTCCCATGGTGCCTCTGCAAATCTTGCTGCCTGTAGTTATTAGTAAATACACAGCTGGACCACGACCACTTGACATTTTCTACAAAGCTTTCCCATTCAGGTACAAACAGAATCAACACACATGCCCTGATTCTTGACTTTAAGAGCCGTGATGTACACAAGATTTGATCCAGCCACATGTAATAGGAAGCCTGTGGTTTGTGTTGGTCAAAGGCTGCTGATTGGTTTGGAGTATGCCCTGCTGGTCTGGTGGACCCCGAGTGTTCGGCAGGAGGAAGGCTTCCCAGTGTATTACTACGCTTTTGTGCTGCTGAGCTATGCAGTTCATCAGGTTAGTTTACATTAACCTTGCCTGCAGTTTGATCAGTTTTTCAGTAAATGTTTAAAAGTTTTGGATCAGCAGGATTTTAATGGTTGTTAGAAGAGTTGCTTCTGCTCAAAAAAACAACAACAGATTTATTGCAATTTCTAATATTGGTTTACTATTTTAATATATATTTTAAAGAGTCTTTTCTTTGTTTGACAAAGCACTACATTTTATTCAGCCATTACTCCAGTCTTCAGTGTCATGATCCTTCAGAAATCATTCCAATATGCTGATTTATTATAGCATTGAAACTTGTGCTTCTTAGTATTTTTTAGAACTTGTAAGAGGTCTACTTTTTTCCTTAATTAAAAAAATAAAGAAATAGACATCTTTTCTTGCAATATAAGTCTCAGTTTTTATTCATTTAACATATTCTTGACCCCAAACGGGGTTCCAATACACACTACTGTATTTTCTAATTTAAATTCTAAATTACATAAACTTCTATTTTAAATAAGCACTTGTTTTTGACTTACTTTCTTCAGGATTCTTTGATAAATAATTGAAAAAAGAATCACGGGTCCTAAAAAACATCAAACAGTACAACTGTTTTCAACACTGAATATATATCAGCATATCAGTAGGATTTCTGAAGGATCATGTAGGACTAAAGATTGGAGTAATGATGCTGAAAATTCAGCTTTGCTTCAGAGCAATACATTCAATTTTAATGTATATTAAAATGGAAAACCGTTATTTTAAAGTAAATTAATATTGCATGATGAGGAGAATAAAACCATAAAAAAATTTTACTAAACCCAAACTTTGAACAGCACTGCATATGTTTGTGGTTTTGGATTTAGTTGTATGTATTTATGTATGTATTTATTGGTTTGCCTTGATTGGTCAAGAAATCTTGATTAATTTATTTGCACATATGCATACAATTACAGTTTCATTGATTGCATTATTGCTTAATATGAAAATTGTCATATTTGTACAATTAATTGATTCTTATAAATTCTTATTCTTTATATAGTAAGCGTTTTCTTTCTTAAAAAGCTGTTCTGGAAAGTCTTCAAGTTTTGTAGAATTGCACACTCAGACCAGCCATAATTATATATTATATATTACTATAAGTATACAAGAGGTCACACAGCATAAACAAAGTGATTTGCATTTATTTAGATTGAAATCAACAGTCGTAGGTTTGTGTACTTTTGAATTCATTGTGAAATATCTTTCTCCACTAGGTGGCACTATACAGCATGTATGTTGCCTGCATGGCCTTTCACGCCAAGGTCAGTGACCCTATGATAGGTGGCACCTACATGACCCTTCTCAACACTGTGACGAATCTAGGAGGGAACTGGCCCTCTACTCTAGCTCTATGGCTGGTAGACCCTCTCACCTTTAAAGAGTGTCAGGGAGCCCCGGGGCAGACGTGCGGCTCGGTTGAAGAAGCAGGGGTATGTGTGGAATTGAATCCCCTTTCTAGGCACTTGCTAATGGGCGACGTTTAACTTTTAACCTGTTCTTATATTGTCTTCAGCTCTGTGTCAGAGAGGGTGGCACCTGTGTGACAACTTTGGACGGTTACTACGTCGAGTCTGTGGTGTGTGTTCTGATCGGTCTCTGCTGGTGGATTTTCTTCGGGAAAAGAATGAAGCGGTTACAGGAAGAGAGCCCCTCTGCGTGGCAATGCAGGGTTGCCAAATAACATCATCTTTACTGGACTCTCTCTCATTTTAAAGTTGTTTCATGCCTTTCCCTCTCTTGTCTTCTCGGAGTAACTACTCATTTTTGTCACGCTACAGCAGGCCTGTAGACAGGCTTTACCACTTTGAGGACTGAAATAGTATAATAAACCGTACTATTAAATTCTTAGCATATATGTTCCATTACTCCCATAAACCAGAGCTTTTATGCCAAATTGAAATCTTGAATTGAGAGCTTTTGTGTGCAGTACATGATACACAGTAATGGCATGACATTCACTGCTCACAGATGCCTGTTTAATCAAGCATTTGTCTTAGAAACACTTGAGTTCCTGTGCCTTGTGCCTTTCTGTTTCTAATATCGTACTGGTTTCTCCCCAAAACAACTTCTGTGTCATACATGACGTATGTATGATGCTGCAAAATTCACATTTCAGCTTTTATGCTTTTTCTCCAGAGAGACTGGATTCTAATTGAGCTCTTCAGCTGGAATGTAAATATTTATAAAGTATAGACCAGGGTTTCTCAAATCTTAGCCTGGAGGTCCAATGCAATGCAGAGTTTACCTCCAAACTTTTGATTTGGATTTGAGAAACCCGGGTATAGACCAAAATTGTCTCATCAATCACATAATTGTGAATGAAAGTGGTTGTATTATGATTGAAATGAATTATATAGGTAAAATGGTTTATGATGATGTTTTCTATTATGTTCGGTTTTGTTTTCTATCATGTATATAAATTACTGTTACCTTAAATGACCTAGATATCAATATAAAAGCAAGTGAAGTTCTCTGCAAGGCCAGGAAAAAAAAAGAACTGTACGAGAACTATATTTCTTTTCTTTTTTAATGGCCAGTGATTTCAATGAAGTTTGAGCGAATCAAACTATTTATGAAACCAGCTTTGTCTTTTAAGATGATTCATTTTGTTAGCATTATCAAAACCCATGTTAACAAAGTTAATCATTAGAATTTCTAGAAACGATTTAGATTTTCAGGATTGGAGAGGAAAGCCAAGATTTGTTACAGTTTGACTGGGATATTTATACAATCACCAGCACTTTTACTAAAAATAGATTGTCAGATGACTAGGGAACATTTAAAGAGATTGTTCACCTAAAATGACAATTCTGCAATCAGTTGCTCATCTTCATTCTTCAAAACTGTATGACTTTTTTTCTTTAATACAAAAGAAGAGACTGTAAAAGTCAATGGCTACCGACATCAGGGGGAAAAAAAGAAAAGAAAAATCATACAGGTTTGAAACACCTTGAGGTTTAGTAAATAATTCTATTTTTGCGTGAACTACTTTAAGGACCGACAGCCACCGTCTCTATTCACTGTCACTTACATCATATTTTTTAGTGAATGTTGATCAAGGCTATCATTCTGTCATCATGCATATTTTTGTGTGTGTGTGCGTGTTAAAAAAAGCCAAATGAGTTGGAAGAACATGGACTGAGAAGCTAAATAATTTTTTCCCCTGTTAACTACTGTATTATTTGGCTAAATATTTTACCAGCTGTAAAATTTTCCTCCTGCACATTTCTTTATATGTGTAATTTTTTACGAAGTGTTCATCTTAATTTGTTTTGTGTCATGTAGGCTAGTGGGGAGAGAAGTTTAAGGAGAGGTACAGCTGCAGTGTGACTGCATACTTTGTAAATACTTTGTAAACTATTCCAAGGAACGTTTTTATGAACATTCCCAAACTCTATGTAAAAAAAAAATAAAATAATGATAATAAATGAATATCTTATATACAAATAAACGAAGAGGAATCTGATCCACTTGCTTAGCTTTCCCACATAAAGCGCATTTTACTTTTGGCCTAAGTCGCTACCCTTAAACGGTGGGCGTGGCTTGATTTTGTAGTTCTTCCCCTGTAAACAACATGCCGCTAGGTTCGGATCCTTCAGATGTGAAAGAAGAGGACAAGCCCTCAAAAAACATCATTGCACAGATATCACAGTTTGCTGACGATAACTTAACGTTTGTCCGGGTAAGTAACAGATTTAAACAATACATGTCATCGGATTTCATTTTAATGGTGTAAAAAAATGACAACTCTATTAAAATATTGAGTTTGTGAACTACGAACTTCAGGCTATGCCAGCTACCCATGCAAAACGCGATAAGTGCCGTGCTACATTGATATTTGCATATTTGAATATGCCCCAACAGAACATCAGCACCTGTCTTGGTCTCGTGGGTCTTCTCGTCATAGCGAGGAGCATCAGACTGGTAAAGGCAACACACACACTCGATGACACGCTTATTTCACGCGCCCAGTCAGTCGATATGTTCGTCGAAATGTTTATGCTATGCTTTCGTTTCCAAACAAAAACATTGTAACGTTAGAGTTTGCTAACTCAGGCTTATTAATGTATTTTTCTTGCTGTCTGCAGAGCATAGGGCTCTCTCTTGTTATCTGTCATGTAATTATGACATGTTACATCTGATATTTTAATGGGAAAACATGCTAGTTTCTTTCAGCATGACGGTGTAGTTTTAGCACCCACCAGCAGAGGCTCCTGCTGCCCTGGAACTATATTCATGTTGGGTTTTTTTTTCTTGTTAATCATATTTTCCTGTCTTTGTTTTGCAGATTACAAAATTTGGCTCTGCATCTGATATTCCGGCACGTTTCATTGAGCGAAACATCAGTATCAGAGGAAGACTAAGGCGTATTACAGAAAAAGGGCTTGAAGTGGAGCACATTCCAATTTATGTCCCTTTGCTCAGTCGCCTACTGACTAAACGTAAGGAACTACGCGACCCCCTTCTGCAGTCCTTCAAGAAGACCCCCTCACGCACTTTAATTAAATGTCCTTTCAGTAGGCCTGCACATTTATTTCACAGCTGTCACAGGGACCCCTGTGTTCATCTGAACAGCTGGGCTCAATTATGACGCAATCTTTAAAAGCCTGTTTATCTCCGAAACAATTTCAGTGGTTTTTGTAAACCTGCTGTGTCAGTATTTTTTATTTTCTGCTTTAAGAAAGTGACTTTGCCTTTGAACTTGCGTTCAAGCCCGTACGCTTACTGATCTTTTAACTTAAAGGGTTAGTTCACCCAATAATTCTGTCATTAATTACTCACTCTCATGTCGTTCCAAACCCAAGACCTTTGTTCATCTCCATAGACGTTTCTATGCATTGATTGTATTAATGTGTACCAGTTATTGGAAAGAGGCAGTCATAGTAATTCTATTATGGACATGCTATGCCTTCAAAATGACTTTAATGTGTGATACCAGTCACACATCAACTCCCCGAAGGTTTGCTAAGACGATTATATCTGTCAATGTTGCTGTGATTCACAGATGGCCTTGTTAAGCTTGACCTCTTAGTGCTTGTACCATATGGGCGTATCTTTCTCCTGTACACCACAGAGACTCGTCATCAGGACAGCGTGGAATTATTGGTCTTGTTCACATAATGGTCCTCCCAGACCATAGAAAACGATCCTCTCTTTAAACCCTTCAGATGCCTCCCTGCTTTAAACTGACTGTTTTCCTATCGTAAAAAGCTCTTTGAAATAGAGTCTCGTTGATGTAGCGTTTTAAAGGGTTGTTGGATGGAAATGACAACTCCCACTGGCTTCTGCAGGTCAGCCCGTGACCCTTCTGGATGTGCGTCTGGCTGGAGTGGAGCTGACCTCAGAAGGGCAGGACTGGATTGGTCAACAGCTGAAACCAGCTGAGACGGTGTGGCTCCGACTGATCGCTCGACAGAACGAGACTCTTCACTGCCTAGTGTCGGTTAACAGGGTAGGTGGGATATACCAGATTAGCACAGGGTCAGATGTCACCGTGAAAGTTGGTAGCTTGACAAATGAAAGGGCTTTGATGGAGAGAAAAGACACCGTAGAGCAGTGGTTTTTAGCCTTTTTGGCTGCAAAACCTAAATTTTCACAACAGTATTTAAAGAAAGACCCAATTATTTTTCCAGCTGTTTGTGATTTACGGGATAAGGATTATTTATTTATTTACTTGCACTTAAACATTTTACCTTATATTATTTTAGAGCTTGGTGTAAATCAATACTATATATATATATATATATATATATATACATTATAAAAAATAGCCACAGAGTTATGATATTGTATTAATTTATATGGCTTTTCCAGATGTATAAATTGTACATTTTTTTAAATTCTTGCATATCCTTTTTTTTTTTTTTTTTAAATTACATATTTTTTTAGAAAGCCTGGGCTCTTTAAAGACAAAAAAGTTGGGATCCAGTTGAAAGATTGAGTTGAAATAATAAATGGCATTGTTTTGTTTACCCTTTATTTTTTGAGTCGAGGCAGTGAAAGTACAGTAAAAATTTCTGCTTGGTTCAAATTACTTTTTTTTAAATTTTATACGCAGTTGCTATAAAATGATTTTGAAAAACACCGTAATCAATTAAGCAAATGGATAAATGAATGAACATTCATTAATGAACGTGAAATAATTATTGCATAATAATAATGATTAAATGTATAAAAATAGTTTGTTATTAGTCAAATTTTTCTTTAAAAAAAAAAAGTCCAATTAACCATTAAACTGTTTTTTTTTTTAATCTTTCTAGGGCTCACTCTTTAACACCTGTGTAAATGAGAAGCTTTTGAGGCATGGATTGGCTAGGACTTCTCCTTTTGTGGGTCTGGACTCTCACTCTCGGATCTACTGGCGTCTCTATAAGCGCTTTCTGAGGGCGGAGAGCAGAGCAGAGAAAAGTGGGAAAGGCCTGTGGAAGGAAGAGAGTCGCTGGGAGAGAGCTGCTAATGTCTTGAGAAACAATACGCCCTTCATCTCATTTCTAAAACTCTTTAAATGGACATCAGAGGCTAAAGAGAAGTGAAACATTCCCTTTTCAGAAAACAAGGCTGGTTATGCACTGTGCAGAGTAGTTTTACTTGAACTATTTATTTTAAATGTGATGTATTGCTGATGTCAGACTTCATGGATAAGCAGCAATTAAACTTGAAGCGATCGAAATTTCTTTGTGTTTTTATGTTTACACGTGTCCTTATTCACCCAACATGAAGACATACATTCATCCAGAACACTCTGCAGTTCTGGATAATCAATCACATTATTCATGCTCTCCTACACCTGTAGCGCTGGACATCATCGTCATATTCCTGACAACCGGAAAGCCTTTGTACTCTTCCCTCCTCCCATAAATCCAAATCCCACAGACCTCTGGGTTTTCTCTTTCCCTGGGGAGGCGGGGGAGTGCTTTGTCACGATGACATGGCAGTGGGGGTCTACCGATGCCCCTATAGAGACAATGAGGAGGAGGGATCCCCATTACTATAGAAACATCACTCTCGGAAGACAAAGTGCATTGAGGGTGCCACCTACTCGGGGTCCTAAAGGCCTTAGTACTTCAGAGATAGGAAAAAGAGGCTAGAAGAGGGAAAAGCTGCTTAAATGGAAGAACACTCATCTCAGAGAAGACGACAAAGGTTTAAAGCTCAGAAATATTAGCAGAAGTAATACTATGAAAAGACGATCATCTGTAAAGCTGAATTTTACTTGTTACACTGACAAGTGACTAAAACACATGTCTACAAGATTTTGTGAAAGTGAATACAGAAATCTGAAATAAGTCATTCTAGTTTATTGTTGTCTAAAAATGATATCTGGTGGTTTTACCGTCTGAAAAACAGAAAAGAAAACACAACTCTATCTAAAAAGAGGCTTAACTAGCATCTAATGGCCTTCCCAGTGGTTTGCTTAACAGGGAGAGTGCAGGCCCTCTGGTAGGGGTTTTGTTTTCGCCTCAGTTCTCAATGGCTATAGTCTATCTACTCTAATGGGCAGAAGGGGGAGGGAATGACCGGGGAAGTTGCTTGCCCCCTCCTTTAGGCCTTTGTTGTGCAAATGTCCCTCGCGACTATGGCAGAGATTCTGGACTCTTATTGGACAGACGGTTTGAATTGTAAGGTGCATTGGGTATGAGATAGACTTTGAACCCGGACTCAGCCCATGGGCGGTTACACAGAAAGACCTGTGGAAACTGTGGTAGGAGTGAGAGATGAGAGATGCGTGACAGGAAAATATGCCCTTTGTTTTCAAGCAGGAGAGGGAACAGAACTCCTCTCTCCTCTTTGTATCAACTTCTAAGCCTGGAATTTTAAGCTCCTAAACTGAATTTACAACAGGTTTTGTGGTAGTACACTGAAATGCTCATTTGTTTAAAAATATAACATCTCAGAATAGAATAGTACATTTCACATTCTACGTTTTCTATTTTTATTGTTTAGTTTGGACAAAAATAAAGCCAGTGTCTTCTAACAAGCAAGTTTTATTTTATTTTCATTATATTTATTTTTCAATAAATATAAATAATAAATAAATATTTATTTTCAATAAATGATAAATAAATAATGTCTGTAATGTCTAACTTTTCCTCACACTTCATTTTAAGGTCCAGTTCTCTATTAGCAAATCTTTAACTATGACTTTTGCCTCAATAAACTGCCAATTTGCTGCTTATTAATAGTTGGTAATGGAAGTTATTGGTATGTAGAATATGGTCATGCTTTATAAGTACTAATAAACAGTCAATATGCGTAGTTACAACTAACGTTAGCGTACTTTTGAAAAAAAAAAAAAAAATCAAGGTGTTGAAACATGTCTTTAAAACTGATTAACGTAGTACTATTAATGGTAAACTTAACCGACAATACCGTATTAATTGTCGCATGATAATTGTTGATCCTTCTTATTATAGTCGTTCATTGTCAGTCCGTTCCTGAAGTCCGCGCCTGTTTTTGCGCCTGCTTCTCCCGGCTCCGGTCAGTTACCAGTCCAGAGCTTTTGAATGAGAGCGGAGACTTACAGTTAAACAGTAAACACTGCTGTACATGCGAAGGAGAGCCCTGGAGACGCGTGTGTAGAGGAGAATAAGTAAACAATGCTTCCAATGTTTCCACGAAAAGAGTCAAGGCTGACTTTGTAACCAAAGCGGAATTATAAGCAAACTCCTGAGTGAGAGAAACTGAAGTAAGTGAATAGTCTCCGTTCTTTGTTGAGAGCAGGTGCACGTTGGAAAGTGTGCCAGGCGAATAAGTTTCACTTTTTCCTTTTTTTTCTGTTTTACTTTCACGAACTGTCTATATTATAAAGTGTCAGTGAGCGATATAGAACGATTCGTTGTGCAAAGCTCAAACCATTTTAAACAGTAAATGTTTACTTACTCACGTAGTCTTCTTGGTGGACAGTTTGGCAGATGGTCGAGTTGGCATGACATTATAAATGCATAACATAGACTATCAAGAGGGTGGCATGCAAAAAAAAAAGAGCAAAAGCGCAGGTGGTCTTCAGGTCCAGTGGATGGGGATTTACAGTGTCCAGGGGGCATTTGCTCCAATCACCACTCATGTACAGAGGTGGCTGCTCTGTGTTATATGCAACGTTCAGGGGGTAAATAAGTCAAAATATGTTCAAACACATGTTGACAGAGAGGACTGAACTTTGCAGGCTGGTAAATTGATCTGGGGGTGTGCTGTTTCCCGAAGCCTCAACAATCACTGTTGCTCATGTTCAACATTTGTCTAAATCCATATATTATTTACAGACATTAACCAGACAGAATGAACCTAGAGTTATTGTGCGCTTTGTCTTAGTCTCTAAATCTGCCAGGTTGAAGCTCAATTAAAAAAAGATGGTTTAACCCATAACACTTTGAAATCACTTTTTTTAAATAATTATAAATTGATATAATTTTAGCTGAATGATGAAGTGATCAGTATTTTGCTACACAGGACACCCCACATAGAGAATTGCATTATAGTGAATTAAATGTCAGACAGAGATTTGAGAAAGGTTAGGTTTTGCAACCAAGACAGTCTTGTATTTGTCCCTGCAAAGAGCTTCTATTCAAAGCGCATGCATATTTCTGTGTATTGGAACGCGTGGGGTAAAATGACTCCAGTGTTTTCTAAGCACAGCGTATCATTTTGCTCCCCTGCTCGGGTGTATAGCACGGGGCGGCAAACAAGCTTCTGTGTGGAGGCGGAGAGGCGATTAATTATTTAACTTTTATTCTCCGTGAACAGAAGACAAGACATGTTCTCAGTGTGGCTTCAGTGAAGTTAGTCCTCAGCGGCCTTGAAACAGATCCCAGTGTCTGTAACTAGTTCTGGGTCATAGTAAATGCGCCTGCCACTCCTACTGTACCAGTCCTAGCCAAGAATGTTTCAGACTTTTAGTGCATTCAGTTCACTTTAAACTCTTAAACCTTTTTGCTTCCTTATTTTGATCTGTTTGTCGCTAGAGTGTTTCATTCTAGCAGATTTCAGTCAGGGCCACCTTAACATCCTGGTGGCCGTCATTAGGATGCTTTCATGCAGTGTTTTATTATGTGCTTGTAGAAATTGTAATTTCTAAATTTTCAGAGAACTCCAACTTGTACCGCCTGACCTTTGCAAGGCCATACTGAAACACTCAAAATGGCATTGACTCTTAGCTGTATTTTTATTTTTATTTATTTATATTTTTACCAGAATAATTTAGTTGAATATTTCCTAAAATTGACTGTTGTTAATGTTTTAATAATGTAAGAATAATCTAAACGTAAATTAATAGAGTGTTGATTAACTTTTTAATGCCCGGCTTGATGAATAATACATTTACATAATGACTAGTTTTGTCCATTGATTACTCAGACATTAATTTTGCCATTAATAGTGCTAACATAGAAATGCATCATTCTGAGTAAAATGTCCCATTTTGTCATTCAGTAGTTAGATTTTTTACATGATGTGAATGCAGCACAAATTTAAGAAATTAGTGAAATTTAGTGATAAAAAATGATCTATGTATATAATAAAGTGATTGGACAAAAAGTTATTATATTTATTTAAGTGCTGGGCAATGATATTTGTGTATAGTGTATATTATATATATATATATAAAAATACATGCAGTTTTTTTTTAACAAAAAATAGGTTATGTTTACATTTTATATATATTTATATATATAATATAAATAAATTATTTAAAAGTATTTTGTAAATATATACTGTATGTGTGTGTCTGTATATGTACATAATAAATATATACAGCGCACATATTATGTACACACAACTGTTTATTTTGGATACACAAAATCATGTTTTATTTATATTTTTTTGTTCATTTTTATTTATCTTTTTCATATGGAAAACATCAAATATGTTAATCATGCTCATTTTTAGTATTGCATTCTATCATGTTTAATAACTTATTTTTGGAAATTGGCATTTCTTTCAGACTTAAAATAAAACAAAAAAACATATACAAATCATATGCAAGCCAAACATGTGCATACGCATTTTCATGAGGCTGGGCTCAATTATTAACTATGACTTGTGCCTCAGTAAACTAATTTGCTGTAAAGACGTTAGTAAGGTAAGTTGTTACGTTTAGGCATGAGGTAGAATATGGCCATGCAGAATAAGGCCTTAATATGTGCTTCGCAAGTACTATAAACTGACAATATGCTAGTAATATGCATGCTAACAAGCAGCTAGTTAATAGTAAGAATTGGACCCTTTTTATTTTTAAAGCGATGCATGTAGTAAGCAGCCTGCGTCCTGTTCTCCAAACATTTGGTAATCATTCACGACAAAGCTCTTTATTCTAAATAACTTATAACTAACTTATTTTTAAAGAGTGAATTTAACCTTCTAGGATACTTGTTATACAGTTAACATTCTGGCGAGATCAATACCAAATACTGTGATGCTCTCAAAGATGACTAATTCTGGATATAAAATAACAATGTTATCTGTTAGAAATATGTTTGTGAGTAAAGCTGACTTTCACATACAGACAATAATGCAGAAACATTAGTCAGCAGTTAAACTGGACTGATATTTATTCTTCCTGACAGGGAGAGTGTGAGAGGCTGTCTACTTTTCTGCAGGATATGGGAGGGCTCTGAAGAGGGGGCTTATAGGGGGAAAGTGTCCTGCTTTACAGTCAGAGGGGGTGTGGGGTCACAGGGTTAGACCCTACCCCCACAGTTAAATCTATTTTAAGTGCTGTCACCCCAATCCCCTGTGTTCAAACCCTCTCATACTCCCTGATTTATTAATGACCTTTCTTGAAAGCATGTTTTAGATACTGACATCATACTGCAGATTTCTCATAATTCTGACGTTATGTCTCAATATTTGACATTTTAGTCGCTAATTCTGATTCTGTGCAATATTTGTGATGATAGTAAGAATTGTATTAGTAATATATACATAAATAATCTAATCTAATATACATATATATATTCCCTTAAATTTTTCACCCTGTTATATTGCAGCCATTTGCTAAAATCAATCATTTTTTTGACATTTTGACAGTTTTTGACATTTTTTTTACTTTTATTACAAAAGAAAAACTTAAATATCACATGTTCCTAAGTATTCAGACCCTTTGCTCAGTATTTAGTAGAAGCACCCTTTTGATCGAATACAGCCATGAGTCTTTTTGG